>PNEQ01041278.1:0-14287 GCA_003012365.1 Medauroidea extradentata
CTCTTTTCACTGAGCTAAGACAATTTATAGTTCACTGTTATTGAGTACGCTAGCTGTTAAATGCCTTCATCACATATTTTATCCAGAGTTATTGTTTGTATTACATAATTTCACGCGGGCAAAGCCGCGGCCGGGTAGCTATTTTGTAGAGAAATAAAGATGAATTAAAAACAAAGATGTTCTGCAATTAAAGTACCCTTAGCGTAGTGGACTGGATAAAGCTGTTTGTATTTGTTGTTATAAAGATATACAGAGAATATAGTAACACCATCAATTAAAACGTTATTAAAATTTAGTTACTCTTTTCTATAGTACACGTGGGCGAAGCCGCAAAGGGACAGCTAGTTTAGGTATATACTGAAGCAGGGAGGAAGTACACTTTATGAAATTCACGTAATGTTCACTACATGACATATATAATTCATTAACAATTCTGCCTTGTACCACAGTATGCGTATAGTATGCTAACCCATTTCCATAAGCACTTTTACAGATTTGTGGGATTACAACTCGAACCACTGCACGCTAATAATGTGACCATAGAAGTTAAGAGTACAGTGGATGCTTTTTCATGCTCCTCCATGATTCTATATACTGTTTCGCGTGCACGTGAGTTGTTATTATGAGTATAAATATCGCTACATAACTCGGAAATAAGAAGTTTTCGAGCCTAATTTCACATAAGATTTTTTTTTTCTATGTCAGAAACACAGTCTCTAAATGTTTGACAGCAACATCGATACATCCTGTTTATTATTAGGTGCATAGAATCGCCCGTGGCTCAATTTTCCATTAAATTGCAATCTTTATGCTTTTAATGGACAAAATAAAATGGAGGTGATATATCGGTGGAATTTTTTACAGTGCCGTTAAACATCTTTAAGATGAAGGGAAATTTAAATTTAAACAATATATTTCTTTGGTTGCGAGAAGAAAATTTCAATAGTACAGACGTTAGAAACCGAAATTAGTTTCTTCGAAATATTATTACAGTTATACAATTTAATTATATCTAGTCCGTTTACTATTATTTCAAGATTGTTGTGTTGAAATTAGAAAATGTGTGGCGCTACATAGCTGCCAACAGTACAAGAAACGAGGCAATCATCCCTACCGTTGAATTATATGCTGTAACAGGCAGACTGCCCAGTTTATTGTGAACCGCATATAACAGTTACGTATATATGTTCAGTTTCCCGTCATAACGTTCCGTGTTTCCCTAGTTTAGTATCTGTACATTTATCTAAATTGTCTCCTTATTTATAGACTTTTTGTTCCCGAGAGCGCTTCTACGCATTCATTATTTAATTTGCTGTTTATCACATTTTCCGGTAGCCGGGAAATGGATATTGCATTATTAATCTGGCACATTAATCCAACACATTTTTCACGTTCGCATTCGCCACACAGAAGGATGACCGGAAACTGTGGGCTATTCATTATGGAAATGAAAACTCACAATTGAATAGGTTTTTGTTTGATTGCTGTAAAGACGTTTACCTTTAACTATACACTATCAAAAATTATATTCTTAAATATAAAATTGTAGAAATAAATTATTTTTAATTTTAATTACGTTAAAGTCTTCCTTGCTCATATTTCACTAAATTAAGCTACGTTACGTTTCTCATTAATATTAGTTGATTTGACATCTGGTCATACAGAGTAGTCTTGCGTGTGAAACCAACAGAATTTTCGGAAATTAAGTAAAACCATTCATTTTGAAGTAAAAATTGACAACACATATCAAAATCTAAAACCTGAAACTTTAATCACTTTAATTGGTATGCAAATGTCCTGTACTTGGCAACATCATTCGTAATTTTTACAGAGATATCACATATTATTTGTTCACAAAACATAGTATTTAGGACCAGCGTGCGACTTAAGTCTTTAAAAGTTAATTTAAAGGAAACTAGTGTGTCCAATGTTTAGGAGGTATTCGGATGCTAAGATGTCAAATAGCGGGGTGTTTGTAGAGAATGGTTTATCGGGAGATATCAATCTTACTTGTGTTGACAGGTAAGAAATATAAAACAGTTAATGCATCTGATACTAGATTACCCCTTCAACTCGACGTAGAGTAGCACTCAATTATATTTATTCCTCGGTAGAGAGTCGGGGAGGATATAAAATGCTGTGCCGTGGTTGAGAAGATTAATGGTGCCCTAATGCAACATCTCATATTTTAAAATCCAATGTCTCTCTTTCGTGAATTTCGTCGGCACCACGGCAATACAGAGTTAATGAAACCTAATAGCTTCAAAAGGTGATATATCGGTGATTTCAACTCGTGTCGATTAATGAATTTATCAAAAATACTTTCATACCCTCGTTTCTATTGGTAACCGTAATGTTGCATGTAACGTTCAAATTCCGCTCATCTCTACTACTATTCCCAAATTTCACTGTGAATTATTCAAAACTAGAGAAACGTATAATTTACACAAAGTTAATGTAAACTCGTTTAAAGAGCATACACTCATACAAATTATTTCTGTTCTAATTAAGGTTTTAACCAGCAAGATATAGAAGCAGAGCATTTTAATTATTACTAACAAAAATTAGTCAACATGTTTAGTTGTAAGAAAAAAGCCACACATTTACATCACAACAAATGAAGAGCAATGAATACTTATATCATTTTTTTGGACTTTTAAATTGATTATTGCAGTTTATTTTTGTAATAACAGGTAAGACTTATTTAAATCCTGCATTAATTAGTCATAGTTTTACTAAACTGTTTACAATATGTGGGGGTAAAAGTCTTAAAGATGTTCAAGTGAAAAAAAAAATTACAATGTTATATTTGTATGAAGTATTTTGTTAGTTTTATGGACGTTACTTGGGAGTAAATTTCCCCCTTACGAAAAAAAAAAAAAAAATAGCTGAGCCAGTTTTCCAATAGAGGCAATTCGAAGTCAAAATTTGTATATTTTTACTCCATACAAAACTTTAAAACCAATGAACAAACTAAAATGGAAAAAAATCACATCAAATCTAAATGTCGCGGTCTACGGCTTGAAGCAAATAAAACCTCACTACAGCAAATATTTGTATTTAAAACATATTTTAAAAATGTTGTATTTTTCGTTATTTCCAACAAAATTTTTTAATACGAAATATTTTACAATGGGATTTTAGGCTATATGCTTCAAGCCTTGTTAAACCGATGTAATTTTTTTTTTCATTTCACTATGGCTGGATTTCAAGTTTTGTATGAAGTAAAATATGCACATTTTAACATTGAAATGTCATAATGGGAAAACTGGTTGAGCTATTTTTTCGTATACAAATAGAAAATTAAAATTTTCCCCTCTTAAACGCCCTTAAAGAGAATTTTCCAATACCGTTTAGTTCAACGACAGCGGACAGTTAAGCTTAGCCTTGTTTCTTAGTATTTATTTAAAACGATCGTATGTAAACAGATAGCGAAGTGATAAAGTCCCGTATTTATATTTAGTAGTAATTGAATTTTATTTCTGCTCCGGACTTTGAAAACCAAGTTTTCTATGGATTAACGATAAAAGAAGAACGAACGCTCTTCTCCGAGAATATGACAAGAGGTTAGATAATCTTGAGTTACTTATCCAAACGATGTACCCCGGCATGGTAGGTCCCCGGCCTCTCGCATGTGGGAATCGTGCCGGACGATCCGGTTGGTCGGCGGGTTTTCTCGGGGATCTCCCACTTCCCCGACCTTTCATTCCGGCACTGCATCATACATCATGTGATCCCTCACCAGCGCTGAAGACATCGATGTTGAGTGCTAACGAAAATCTCTCACTCACTCGGCGATGTATTTCATGTAGAACGACGTAGATTGAAATCCAGATTCCATGTTATTTCTACGGCAAAAAAAAAAAAAAAAAAAAACTTGTGGCAGGTGATTTTAGCGTCCTAAGTGTGTGGAAGAAACGTTGGCTGAGAAATCGTCTTCCACAATGTAAAGCTCGTCTCTGCATATTTCAGAAACCACGTGGATTGAAACAACCTCGACCTTCATGGAGAAGCATCAGTAGAATTCGCACACGTGTGAAACACTTCATAAGTGGGAAAACATATTACCAAGATACAATTGTGAGGTTGAAAGGCAAACAGTGTACAGTCGCACGAACATCAGTCTTTGCATTTTGCAGCTCTTGTAGTGTGCATAAGTAGACGACATAATGCATTTAATAATACCCATATTATATAACTGAGGGATTTCCAACAGAAGCTGCGAGGCTGCTTACTATAACAACTACTAAGTCCTTTCTACAATATCTGGCCGACGGGCTTTAAAAAACGGGAATGAATTGTAAACTGATTTTAGATACGTTCATCTTACAGGTTACATTTCAACATAACCACCGCGCAGATTGAGACACATTTACTGGTACACCAGCTCCAATATCGTCTGCAATGAAGTTGTAGCCTGTTTATTGAACGCCGTTCCTTTAAACATATTGGGCATGATACGAGCACACGGTTTATCAAATGTTGTGACTGCAGTTTCGTTTCTTCAAGGGATGTCCACGAAGTGATAACAAGCGAATAATAGCACAGTACAATTGTTTACTCCCTCCCCCCACCCCCAATGTTGAGCACATTACATACAAGCATGTCTACATCACAGCAAATCAAAGTTGAAATAATAGTATCATATCACAGCTGATACGTTATCCAGTTAGCACATTGTTTGATTATACTAGAAAATCACATGTGTCATTTATGTCCTACATAGCGTTAACGCCACACGCACTCGGGCATGAAAGTTGTAGGAATATTATTTGAATAATCTTAAGAAAGAAGTAGCGAGATATGAAAACTGTAGGGTCCCACCTAGGACATATGGATACCCGTAGCTCCGTACTTTATACGATAAATGAAATGTCATAACCATCATTCTTTCACCATGTTGAGTTGGATCGAAAATTTTACTGTAGTTTTAGATAAATACAAACCAATCCAATTTAATTCAAACTAATCCACGAGTTGTTAAGGGCGCGGTCTACCGAAATTTTCATCATCATTATTTAATTTTTTATTTGTACTACATAATTTTTTTTCTTATTTTAGACACAAAATGTGACTAAACTTGGCTTTTATGAAATGTTTTTATCTCTCATAGTTTTCGCTTAGTGGCTTGTTAAAGTCATTTTTGCATGTTTCCGTTTTAACGACCACACTAAAACCAACTGATATATCAAACTGAAAAAAATCACAGTGGATGAAGACATTGCAGGCTACAATGGCATGCTCATAAAATTAAAGAATAAAAATTATATGTATTTTAAAAAAATTATTACATTTTTGACATATTTATTTTCAGTTTCAACATTTTTTTTAAATTCAAATAATTTTTATTCTTTAATTTGATCAGCATGTCATTGTAGCCTGTAATGTCTTTATCCACTGTGATGTTTTGCAGTTTGGTATATTACTTGGTTTTAGTGTGGTCGTTAAAACGGAAACATGCAAAATATTACTTAAACAAGCCATTACGCGAAAACTATGAGAGATAAAAAAATTTCATAAGGGCAAAATTTAGTTACATTTTGTGTCTAAAATAAGAAAAACTAATATATGGTACCAATAAAAAATATAAAAAATAGCGATGAAAATTGCGGTAAACCGCGCCCTTAAGCTCTGTTTACGTAAAAAATTTCAAACTAATATCTGAAATGCAGGCCTACTGACTATGAGTATTTTAATTAAAATACGTACATTTACAAATCAAACGTAAACTATTATTAGAAATATTATTGAAAAATTACACTTATTGTACTTTTGTTAATATTTTTGCGAATCAATTTATTGCATCATTTACATACTGAATGCTCTTAAAATTGAAATAATGTGTACCAAAATTGGACGTGTTTTCTAAAACATAACCAAACATATAGGTAACGAGCTCCAACAAAATTTGACAGTGCGACATGTCTTCAAACATATTTGATAGTAATCGGCCAACTTAGATTGACGGAAAAATGTTATGACTACAATTCGTCAAATATTCGGCTTCCAACTTTATTGTCAAATATAGTTGGAGACGAACATTTTACAGTGGGACAGGTCCTTCAGTGTTTGTTTGGCTCGTCCACTTGAGATCATGCACTTTTGTTTTTACGCTTTTGCGATGATTTTTTAAAATCTTAAACGATACTGGTTTGGTTTCAAATGGTTTTTACCATGATATTTTTTTTAAACAAAAATTACACGGTTTCGACAAAAATGCCCATTAACCGCAGTAGCGTTAATTACATAATTGGTAGCAACCATAGCATCCAGTGTTTTGAAAATCTCAGGCAACATGGAGAAGACGATTTAAAAAATGAAATCTGCCAAACAAATGTTCGATAACTGCTCTCGGTTAAGCGTAAAAAGTTAATATCGCTGAACCAGTTGAAACAAGAGAGCATGGCCTTAAGGTGACCGCCTACCCAGGTCGCTGAGAAGTGCACAGAGCTTCAACTGTTACAAGAATATTTGAAAAGCACTCAACGTATTTGAGTGGTGTTTGCTTAATATCATGCAAAGAACGTGGCACACGTGTTTGCCCATTTACAGTCCTGTGTGTATCTCTCAAGTTATTTCGCTCTCAAAAATGAAGACTAATGTCCTTTTTGTGGTTCTTTGAAATTATCTTTGGAAGAACTGTGCAATGGGAGTGCATGGCTGGGTTTAGTTACTTGGGCATACTCCATTGCCTAACTAAATGACTGTCAAAGAAAATTAAAGATAACGGAACAACATAAATAAGCAGTGTATGCTGTTGACTAAAGCATACTTTGCTTATTTGTGTTTTTCTGTTATCTTTTGTTTTCTTTGCTAGTCATGTATGTCACAGTGGAATAAGTCATAGTAACTAAATCCTATTAGGTTCTTTGAAGGCGTAAAAATTGTGGTGCACAGTCATTTAAAAAGTACAGCGGTATAGGCGTGTACAATGCACCTTTATGTTTAATATTAGGTCACAAATTAATGCCACTATTGAATATGAGTTATAGGCGAAAAAACTGCAGCAATTTCAATGACTTGCAGCAAGAGGCTCGGATAAGTCATGATGCGTGTGCTGTGTCATCCTTAATGCGTCTACTTTTCAAGGCATCGAACGCACAAGTATTTCACTTTGGAGTGAGGTCTTAGCGCTGGTAAAGGGTGATAAGAAGTGAGTATGGAGCAGCACCGGAATGAAAGAGCAGGGGAAACTGGAGATCCCCGAGAAAACCTGCCGGACAACGGCATCGTCCAGCCTTTGGTCTGACCATTCGGCCACAGCGGCCCCTGCCTTTCACCTTGGAGGCAACCTTAACAGTATGCTGTGTGGTACCAAAAATAGTTTATTAGTTATAGTCTCGGTATTAGCATAACCATTTACGTTAGCACGCACGTAGATAAAAAGGCTATTATAAAATTTCCCCGAAACGTTTCGGGAGATGAATCCTTGTGGAAAATGGCGACAATTATGTAGCTGAAATACTTAGGAAGACATCCACCCTCGAAATTCAATTTTCAAATTCGTATATTACCCAAATAACCTCGGCTTTAAATAAATGCACGGTGCTTTGAACATTGTTCAGTGTTTTCTAGATATAAACCATTCGAGTAAAAAAAACGTTTTTTAAATCATACGCCAGCAATCAAAACATAGAAGTGACCTTCATCTAATTGCCTGCAACATTTTCGCCATTATGAGATATATCCAGCTGATGCAACGAAGGACAGTGCTTTATAAAGTACAGCACTTGAAACCTTTCCGAAGACATTTAAGTTTCAATAGTTGATAAACAAAGGATATTCCAGGCAGAACAGATATTAGCAGTCCACTTGACACAGAAAATGAAAGTGATACCTACAGTGTTTGCGGGTCATGTCGATATTAAGTTCGCTGTAAAATCTGGAAATGAAACGTAACTTGTGGTAAAAATAAAATGACGAACCAGCAGACGTTTCAATTAAGTATTAACATATACAATATAATAATTAAGGTGGCCGCTTGGGTGAACGTTTAGTGCTCATTGTAGTCCTAGAAGTGCGCGCGCATCACGCCTTAACGTAGTGTCTAGGCGCCAGTAAGTGAACTGGCGTGCAGTCTTCACCCCGACTACTCCTCTACATGAGACATTCATGAGATGACCCTATAATATTATAGTAGCAAATTGTAACAAAGTAGTATTATTCTGGGTTTATTTATATGTTTCCTCTTACAAGTTATTATTACAGTGGGATTTCGCTCAGGTGGTAGCTAAATTGTGGGTTTATTAAGGTGTTGTTTAGGGTTAAACGGTATGTACTGTACTAAAACAGCAGGTACTCTGAATACATAGACGGTTACAGTGTATTATATTGATTTAAGAGGGGAGCGCAATATTACTGATTATTAATATATTATATTAAGTTGAGAGTTGCTGCCACATAATTAGATCTGACGACCTTACCGAAAGCTTGATTGATGATACAGACGGTATTGACGAACGAACACGCCCCCGCTGAGACTCGACCCACGAGCCCCGGAGGAGAGCTGGACTGCTGTAGATCGGATGAGGGCTGGTGGACGACACTACTGTCATTTACCGTAGTTATTACGCAATAATTGTCATTATAAAATATATAAACATCACAACAAATCAATACTAAACTTGAAAATAATTCAGAGTTGCAAAATCTGTAATACAGTAACAACAGATAAAATATGTGGAAACTTGAGTGGCGCATGAACAGCTACCGAGCCAAGGTTACGACAGTCGGAAACCAGTCTAATATGCATTATTGTACTGCATTCTTCGAACATATATTCTTTAATG
This sequence comes from Medauroidea extradentata, assembly GCA_003012365.1. Lineage (NCBI taxonomy): Eukaryota > Metazoa > Arthropoda > Insecta > Phasmatodea > Phasmatidae > Medauroidea > Medauroidea extradentata. Next base: position 8,790 of record PNEQ01041278.1, read on the forward strand.
TAACATCACGTCGAAAATATTTTAATTTTTTTTAGACTTGTTTGGAGTTGGGAAAGTCATTGACTCTGTTGTGGGAAGGCGAGGGTCTGGTTATTTCGCAAAGAGCGTTCGCCTTTCTGCTGGATTTGCTGACTACTTATAGGAAGTGGCCTGATTTCCGCGGGTCAGTAACTCTTCCTAGCAATATGAACAGTTTTTTCACCTGGCAACAAGGGGCGTTAGTTGTGAAGCTCAGTTCCCGGGTGTAGGCCGCTGCCGGAGTTACTGACCAGAGCTTTGCTGACTCGGCAGGAGAGTCCGCGTAGATGGGGCAGTTGGACACCATTTTCGAGTAGTCAGTATTTGTCGTCTGCCGGGAACATACATGTTGTCGGAACCGGAGGCCTGACGGGAACCTCAAGCTGTTTGAAATGTAGTTTCAGTCGTGAACCATCAGCCATGGGAAGGCAACCACTTCACGAAGGCTAGAAGGTCGATAATGCACTTTTTTTAAGAGATATTAGTGAAAACCGTAGTGTTGGTGTCGGCAGAGAAGCCTGCTTCCAGGGGCTTGGCCAGGCATGAAGTTTGGATGCCCTCGCCGTAGAGGGCCGACGCCACAAATCTTAAGTATTCCGCCTGTCGAGGCTATAACGATGGGTTAGTGATAAGTTCCATAGTGTTCTAAGGCAGACGGTACAATTAAGATAGACGCAAAAGTGTGAGTCAAAGTTAAAGTTAATGCTAACATTAACGGTAAAGTTAAAATAAAAAGTTAAAGGTAAAGTTAAGATTTAAATTAATTGGTTGTGAGAAATTAAACCGGGTGAGAGCACAAGTCCAAGTCTGATCACCCACCCACACAGACTTATACACGTGATAGATAAATGTTGGGCTACTTTATAATTAAACAAATAAATGTTATAACGTTTCTTTTAAAATTTTTTTTTGTAAATGAAACTTTTAAAAGTTGCCGATTTTAATAATTTTAATATTATATTTGGTAAGTTATTTTTAATAATTCATTACTTGTACTTATTAAAAATGTATGATGAGTTATTCGGTACAAATTTTTGTTAATCGATAATTGTCAGAACTTTAAAATGATAAAATAATTCGTCTTAAATTTTCATAACTTTTACGGTCACTTATTGTTCTGCTTAATCTTTAATTGTGATAAATTTTATAATTAATTATTCTTTTATTCAGTAAATTGTAGTCTTTCAATGAAGACGAACATGTTTTTATTAACTGAGTACGTTAACTTTACTATCCCTGTTTGTACCTCGTGCACAATTTATAGAAGCGAGTAGTTATGTTAAGCTACGCTTTGCCCTGGAGTTATACCACTTTTAATTATATACAGTATATCCTGGTTCTATTCCGCATATATCCCCCCTTAAGACCCCCGTGATAATATGCAGAAATGTGTATAATTATTGAATACTACTCGGGAATTGGATAGCACTGAACTGTAGTCTTCGGAAACGATATATCTGTGGATCGATTATTTCGCTCTTTTAATGATCAATTCATGAACTAAGACGAATTATGACATAGATTGCAACGAACTGAAACTGCATTGTTTATAATAACGAATACCTAGTAAATGGTGGTTACAAAAAAGTCTCTAGGTTCGTGGCAAGGTGTCGCCTCTGGTAGCTTACAATACGATGCCCTTGCTCCAGGTTGATCGTGGCTACAAGCATGGAGTGGGAGCAAAGCATAAGACGCAAATTATCATGGCTAATCAGAGACTAAAGAAATACGTCACGTAAGTTACTGATTCGTTTTTATGCTTCTTATCGTTACTTGGAAATATTATGACTGTTCCAATAACAGCAATTAAAGTTATTGCTTGTGCTGTTACAACACATGCCGATAAAAGTGTAAATCAGATGTGTTCACATTAACCGTTTACAATGTATATTTTACTAAGTGTGCATTTTCTGTTTTTTACGTCTGTATAGTTTTGTTGCCAGGGGTCTTAACTTCAAAGGCGCGGTTTACTTCAATTTCCATCACAACGTTTATATTTTTTATATTTATACTAGTATTTTTTTTATTGTGTTAAACCCAAAATGTGACTAATTTTTTTCTTATCAATTTTTTATCTCGTATAGTATTTTCGTAATGGCTCGTTAAAGCCAAAATTTGCATGTTTCCGTTTTAAGGACGACAATAAAACCAACTCACTTCCCAAACTGAAAAAAAATCACAATGAATAACGGTGATTACTGAATTTATTTTTAATTTTAGCATTTCTTTAATGCAAAAAAAAATATTTGTTTTTACGTACGTGACATTGTATCCTGCAACGTTACTATCCAATGTGAATTTTTTTTCAGTTAGGTATGTTAGTTGGTTTTAGTGTAGTCCTTAAAAAGGAAACACGCAAATGTTGACTTTACAAGCCAATACGCGAAAACTATGAGATAAAAAATTTCATAAATGTCAAATTCAGTCACATTTTGGCGCAAATAAAAATAAAAACATGGTGATGGAAATTTATGTATACCATGCCCTTAATTACAACGAAAGCGTATTTATTTCGTGTTGTATAGATAACTGAGTAAAACGGACCGTAAACAAGAAGTAACCAACATAACTGATAATACAACTTTCCTCAAAGTGGATTCAAGTCAACCCTGAAAGTTAAAATATTGTACAGCTAGGAATATTAAATGATAACAATTAAGGTTATTCTCGTGCTATCAATTAACATAAGGGACCTACAACAATGAAGACTGTGAGTAATAAAGATTATGAATACTAAATTAGACTTTTGTCTGTTCTGCAGTTATAGACTTACGTGTATTAAAAATAATGTAATGTGTAAATAAATGTGAAATATCTAAATTTGGTGATATGATTGTAACACTGCAGGCCTAAAGGTTATCGGCCTGTATAAAGGACATTTTTATGTTTTTTTATGTTTTTTTTTAACTTCAAAGGTGACAGTGTTTTGGGGAAGGAATCGCATATATTTTTTTTTTTGGATATAAGAAATTTAAATTCAGTTAGGGAATTATGAATTTAATTATAGCCACGTGGCTGAAGGGCGACGGCAGCATAGCTTTGTTTAAACAAGGGTACCCAAACTATACCATATTAGGTCGGGGGTAGAGGCGTCAAATTCTTTTGCATGTTTATTTCTTGTTTGGCCTCTGCCGTATTAGGAAGCGTTTTGGAGCCTGGTAAACCATTGACTGACTCTATAGTTGTATGGTAGTGTTGATGAATGGTGGGGGACCTGTAAGACTGACTTGTGCGCCTTATTAGGCAACAAGCGAGGGCCAAGCCTGTGATTGGCTAGCTGAGAAATGCACAGTAGTGGTCACAGGGTAGGAGAAAAGACTATCGCCGAGGGAGAGAAATCATCGCGTCGTGGCCGGGGACGGTCATGCGAGCGGGTTGCGGCCCGTTTCCCCGACGATACACTTGCAACTGGAAGATTTTTTTAATTTTTTTATTTATTATTTGTTTTTGTTATATGATGGAGAAAAAACTTAATAAAACTGTAACTAACTACAACTCTTTTATTTCAAGGGTAACTTGAAACTGATTCTGTAAAATTACCGGTGGAGCTAGTCTTGGCAAATAACTTTACCTTTCAGTAAAAGTGCTGGTAGTTCATCATCGAATAAACCCAGCACGCGAGGGCGTGGCTGGAAGTGTCGCTGTCTGGCTCCAGTTCCGAGAGAGGAGCGCGACGTGACATGATGTATAACTAAACATTACATGACCCAACAACTTTAAATTCACGTTACCGTACTTAATATTAAATATGTGTGGAGTCTGTAGGAAAATTGGAAAATAGTCGTTCAATACTTTACGTGATTTAAATAATTCGAATGACAACAGTTTAAAAAACGGAACACTGTGTAAACAAAATACATTAAACTAATGTTGCTGTATTTGGTGCTACGTGAGTACAGAGGAAAAATGGTTATTTTAGATATCCCGTGTGATAGTTTTCCTTTTCAAATGTCGCTCTTTTGTACTTGTTCACAAAGCATGAACAAAATACATAAACGTCGTACCACTTTACTCCTAACTATATGTGTACCGAGTATGAAGCAGTTTTGAGAAATGTTTGCTTAGATATCTCGTGTGATCTAAATATACAATGTTGGTGAAAAAATCATCAGATATTTCGTGTATTTAAATTTTTTTTAAATACGCGCCAACTTGTAAATATGAACACATAAATTAAAAATGCATAAAATTCAATATGCAGATTATTTATAAGTGTATATATATATATATATATATATATATATATATATATATATATATATATATATATATATATACCAGCTTTGATGGAATTATGGAATGTATTTCCATAGATATGTCAAAACCCTAAACATTTATTAAATAACTACAGTTTTGGGAGTATGGACATAGGATGAACCAAAGACAGAAAAGTCAAGTCAGCTTACTAGTAAGTTATATATGTGTATCCAGGTTGATGGATTTCAGATTACATACTCAGATATGTCAAATAATGCATTATGCTAAATACAGCAAAATGACTGCCGTTTTGAAAATATCAATATACGGCGAACAAAAACACAAAACATACATCAGCATTGTTAGTAGTATACGTGTACCTAGTTTTATGAAATTCTAAAAAAATATTTCCTCACGTATGTTATATTATGCTAGTAATAGAACAACGTCCGACATTTTAAAATTTAAACAATAGATGAAATAAATAGACGTAGAGTCAACTAACCAAGCAGTATGCATATACAATGATTAAAATAAATCGGAAAAAGATTTCTTCACAAATGTTATAATGTGCTTAAAAATTTAAAATAGGCGTTATCATGAAAATATTAATTCAGGATGAACGAAACTATCAAAATTAAAGTCATATTATGTTGTATAAGTGTACCTAGTTTGGCAAAATTAGGGAAAATAGTATTGAAGATACGCCATACTATGCTAAAATTAAATACACGGCCGCAATTTCGAAATGTGAACGTAGTATGAACGAAATACACAAAAGTCTCATCAGCTTTGTAAATGGTATATGTGAAACGAGTTTGATGAAGCACGGAGAAGTATTTCCTCAGGTTTGAAGTTTTATGTTAAAAATATAAAATGGTACAATTCTGTAACTATGTACAGGGTGTTTCGATTCAACACAGAACTGGCAAGTGGGCTGCCTACCCACCCGCAACCGGCTTGAATTCTGCTCGCGGCGCGCTAGCGACGGAGCTACGTTCGATTTCACCGGTTGCCGCCTTCTTACGCAGCATTCTAAACGGTTTAACTCTTTCAACATATATTTACACAGACTTTGGAATACGTTTCAACGATTTCTGCTTCAGATCTCGTTATTTTACGCTTCTGTTAATATTTTTTACGAAATATTTCTATCAATAAACGTTTATTTACGACATAGTATATTACTACACAGCGATGCGACTAGAAACATTAATTCATCACAGACGTTTACAATGGACATTTACAATGAACATTTACAAAATATGTTCGAAGTGGCGTCC
>PNEQ01041279.1:0-14287 GCA_003012365.1 Medauroidea extradentata
CACTGTATTAGGCAAGCCAGGTTTCCCAAACACTAGGCGACGCCCCCTCATTATAACTAGTGCCCCACGAAGCATCTCGGGATCACATTAGACATATGCTGACGCCGAAAAACGTGTATAAACGTATTTAAGAAGTTACGGAAGTTAAGTTTACGGTTACGTTACGTTTATGCCAACATGACACCACAATTCTGCACAACAAACAAATTTAGAAAAAAGAAAGAGATAGGGTGGGTAGGCCAAGTACCTTACAATTGGCATACTTTTAAAAATAATGTGTTTGCTTTTCAAAATAAATGTGCATAATTTTATAAAAACCCGTAATTTTTGCGCCAAAGACCAGTGAACGCTGATTCAATGATAAAAAACCAGTAAATTGTCGACAGTTTAGAGGTGGGGGAACGCCGAAAATTTTTCAAAATTTTAATAACGACCCTATTCCCGGGAACCGTGAAGGGTCCTTAAACCAGGAGTTGACTGTAAGTGTATATTGCTTCTGTACATTTATTGTTTATACACTTACTTAAACTCTGAATATGAAAAGAAGTGATAATATAACTATACAGTATGTAATTATACGTACTTAAAGAGTTGATTTTTTTCAATTGTAAGACTTGTAACATGTTTTGCAAACCTTCCGTCCTTATGTCAGAACGATGCCATTGATCAGCGGATTATCTCGGAGACCTCCCATCTCCCCAGCCCTTGCATCTCCGACTCTGCTTTAGATAATATCTCTTCACTTTCATTGATCTTAAAAACCTGAGATGTTGACAGACTCCCAATTTCTTAACTTACAAATAAATGCCAAGATAATATAAAAGACGGGTCCATCCAAATGCCTACAGATAATTAAAGGTCAGAGGTAATTCGATTTAGAAAATTATAGCAGGCGGGAGTGTGGTTTTAGGTCACCTTTAATAACACCAAAATTACCACACGAATATCAAATGTTCATTATACCTTAATCGTAATTCCCAGCATTTATAAATGTTATTTCTAAGTTAGATGTGTGTAAAATGTTGGATTTACTACAGGAACATAGGCAAAAAAATTCCTCATTTTGTAAAATAATTGTAATGGAAAATATTTTCTACACAACTATTCATTAAAAATCTAAGGAAGTACCATACACTTTGATTTCAAAAAGGAATCATAAGCGTGCAAGATGATATACTGCATGAAACAAATCTGCTAATTTACGAAAATGTTGTGAAAAAATATGAAATCCAAAAAAAAATTAAACATAGTATGCACACGAAGTATAACCCATTCGTACTTTCCAAATTGTTTGACTACACGTGTTCAACATCAGTGGATGACGCTGGAGGGTTTACATTATCATCCTTCCCAAATAAATATTATTTTGCTTTTCAATCATGTTTTGATTTCCCATTATTGTTTGAGAATGCCATCACTTTTTGTTCTGTGTCAGTTTACTTCTTTTTTGAGGTTGCTCTTTCCAATGAAGTTTTAAATAGGCTCAATTTATACGTACCATTTTGAAAAACTTCAAAAATGTTTTTTATAACAGGCAAAAGTAATGTGGAAGCGTACACAGATGTCAACCAGGTATATTACATCTACAAAGACTTACCTGGAGGTAGGGGAGTTACCTGCTCCAATCCTAGACACACAGTCGACATAAGTACTGCTGGTTGCATATGCTTCTGTTTCTGCTTATTGCGCACACAAATAATATACAAAAACCAACCAAAATTACGTATTTTGAGTAACAGCTGAAATTTTGAAGCTGCTCTGGAATAACAAGACTTACTTGCATTATGCAAGTTTTCTTAACAAGTAACATAAATTGTTATTTTTACATGGCAACGAAAAAGATGTAATTTTCTATGTCGTAGAACATTTTGAAAACTATTTTTTGTGAGTGTTAAGAAACTTTGTTCTATTCCTCAATAACAACTTGTATACTATACAAAATTGCAACTATATAGGTTAACTAGTAGTTTAAAATTTGTATAAGTTTTCAAATCAGGAAATTTTAATTTTTTAATATCTCACACTTAAAAAAACTAGGTTTGTGATAAGTTTACATTTTGTTTAATGAGAGTCATTATAAAAATGTGTCAAAATACCGTATTCACTTGAATAATGTCCACACCCTTATTTTTAAATCCTAAAAAAAGAATTTTAAAAAATTCGTATAATGTCCGCACCAGTAGTCTACAGCAAGCAACACAACTTTGGCCACCCCTAACAGGCACGATAAAGGTGGAATGTCGACGGCGCTGACAACAAAGCTGTAAACTTGAGTTGCCCATTATCGCTTGTCTGTAGATGGTTGGAGGGAGTGGGGAAGTTCGCTGAACTCAAAGCACGATAACGGTAAACACAGCGGACCAACACGTACGCAGTTTAGAGATAGGGGTCTTATGTATAGTTTCGTAATGTAGCATTGGAATGCTTTAAAAAGACTGGCATCACCATCCCTCTCGAAGGGACTGAAGATGATCTGATCTGGGAAGATAAGAATGACGGGCTTCAGTGATGCTGACAGAGAAAGCAGTAAAGTCGAGGAAGGGAAGGAAGTATGGATTGATACAGTGCGCAGCAGACAAAGCAACAGCTGTGGAACTAGTGAGTCACTGCGCTGTTGCCAGCTCGCTGGCTCTATACGTCATAACACACGCCGCACGTCTAAAATGTTGCAGTTAATGGACGTTTTTATCAATCGCACATTAGTAACTTTTAAAAGGCACACGTAACCACATTTATTTCTGTGTGGTAAGACATTTTTTTATGTTCTGAAGAGTGAGAGACAGTTACATTTGCCCTTTAACTGCAAAGTAAACATGGTCTAACACGGGCTATTTGCAAGTGATCGCTAGAGATGATGGTTTATCGCGGGAAAACTTGACTATTTTCTAGACTTCAACATACGCTTAGCTTATGAAAAGATAACTGGTTTTCGCTTGTACATGGAGCTGTTGCCCCAATTTAACTAAGCATATAAGAATCCCGTTGTTGTAATATTTGATGCCTGTTATTGGTCTGCAGACAGCTACGGGATGTCAGTGGTTTCAAGGCTATGTTGGTGCAATAAATTTTCGCGATATACCATCATCTCTAGCGATCGCGCATCAATACAGTAGATTCTCTATCCACCGTTTCTCATGGGACTGACAAAACATTTCAACACACGAGGGATTTCAATGGATGTGGTCTTAAAATGCTGTGAAATAAATTAATCTGCCCCAGAATGTGTTCCATGGATGCAGGTATTTCAATCCACTAAGTTTCAATACATAGAGAATCCACTGTATTTTCCAAAAATAGCTAGTGATTTCCATAAACAATTGATTATAGATGTGTCACATGCCTTTTCAGCTATAATTAAAAACATTAATTTTTTGGGGAAAAAAAAATTTCTTGAATTCTGCACATAATGTCCGCACCCCATTTTTAAATCGAAAATATGGTCAAATTACTGCGGACTTTATGCGAGTAAATACAGAAATAAAAAATCATTCACAAAAATGCTTGTACATAGCAGGCTTAAGCAATATTTTTTGGTTCAGAAAAAATAATCTGATTTTATAATTAAAGGCATTGTTTGATGTGTTTTAAGTCTAAATGAACCAAGAGTGAAACATTAAAAAGTCTTCAAATTTTGTTCCTGCAACAGTTTGAATAATGAACACTAAGTGATATCATAACTGTTTTACAGGTGTCAAATGCCCAAGAGGCAGATAGGTATTATGGAACAGACTTTAGTTAAAAATTGTGAGAAACGTAAACCGTGTTTGCTGCCCAAAAGGCAGGTGGAAAAGAAGGTGTGATATTGTGGAACAGAATTTAGTAAAAACTTTGAACTTTCAACAAAACCATTTTCAGAACAGGAGGATATTTGAGGTGGGAGCAGGACGGATAGGGCTGAATAATGTACATGGGAACATGTAGTCATATGCTTATAATCAAAACAAAAGGTCAAAACCTGTAAAATAACCAGTTTGGGAGATGTAGGCCTGGTCGAATTGTTATCTCTTTCAAAAGTAAAGTACTGTATAAATAGGACTTTTGTGGCAACGAAATTATTAAGTTTTGGGGGAAAGGAAAAAGGAACTCATTTTGAAAAAATAAAGTGACCAACACAGAGTGACTGACTATAACACCTACCTGAGGAATAAAAGGGCAGGGGTGGGGGAAACACACCATGAAAGTAAACATGTGTGTGTAAATTTGCGGACCAGACCTAACAATAAGTTTCAGCCAAGTTTTGCTACGAGAAATTGCAACTGACCTACTGAAACTGGGCAAACTGTTCAAAAAATTGTTTACAATGCAAGAATGCAATGTATTTTTTAATGAAGTTTTGCCGAAATGTGGAAAGAAAGCACAACTGAAGCTATTACGGAAGCGTGGTCTACATCAATTTTGAACTTTAATTTTTATATTGATACCAGATATATTATTGTATCTCGTAGTTTTTGTGTACTGACTTGTAGACGTCAAAATTTGCATTTTACGGTTTTAAATATGTCACTAAAACACACTGACATACCCAACTGAAAAAAATTACAGTGAATAATAATGATATAGGTTACAAGGTTTCCTATACAAAAAATAAATAAATATTTTTAAAAAATTCTTGTATTATTTTTTATAATTTCAAATTTCACCAATTTTTTTTCAACACACTAAATTCACTAATAAATCAAAACAAATTAAAAATATGTAATTTAGTGATGGGCAGAATCGTATGATTCATATAATCGATTATATTTCCGATCTACAGTGAAATAATCGATTAATCATATGGTTTCCGAGTACTCGCTTTTCACTCAGTAACGTGAGAACGGCAAAATACACCGCTATCACAAAACTGCTGTATTGTATTTTCTCCAGACATAATCTCTCGCTCTCCCCTTCTACAGTATCCTTCCTGTGTGAGAACTAACTGATAATAACCACAGTTTATAAAAATAAGCCGACATATGATGCGCAGTAAAGAAGCTGTCATGGTGTGATAAAAAAAAGGCAACTCAGCAATTTACCTTTGCATAATTCAGTATAGTATGTCACGTATCACACATGGCTTCCTCGCTGCGACGAACGTCGTCTCAATTTACGAACAAGTTTATCTTTATGTTCTTCTGGTCTATGCCTTTATTTGTTGTCAATTCAATTTTTTATTGTCCTGTAGACTACAGCATATACAGACATTGTACAAGTAGTATAGGACTCGTCGTAGAAGAGCTATGTACATACTTACAAAAACAAAAAATGAAAAGAGTTCACATTGGAAACTGTTTGACATTATGAACATAAGCAGAGAACTCAACAGAAACTGTGTATACAATAACACTATTATTTACACTAAGTAATATATAATATAACATACCGGGTAAAAAAGAATTCCGTCTGTTTGGAGTAAACTGCTCATGTTTTTTTATTCAGTATTGACTGAATGTGCGAGAAATTTTAACGCGTGTCAAGGTTACAAAGTCGCGTTAGGTGAAAGAAAATTTATTAATTGAGTAGTTTTCAGTTTCCATTCGTACAAACATTCTAGCGATCGATGTATATTTTCAGTGTTAGCTTTCGCTGAAAATATTTCTTCACTATGTGCCGCAAGAATCGCTCTATATTATGGCATTTCTTAGGAAAAAAATTCGAACCCTTTATTTGTGACTTGTCAAATATGCAAGAAAAATATAAAAAATTTCGGGAACACTACAAACTTAAAGTCTAATCTTAACATGTTACACCCAACTACTGTAATGACATCGGAAGTGCTTTCTGAAGTGGAGGGAATTGAAGAACTTGCACCACAACCAAGAAGTCTGGCTCAAACGATCTTTGAACAACATTCCCAGACCGAACCAACTGCATCAGCTTTATTAAGCGATCTGTGTCCATCAAAATCAACAGCTTCTAGAAGTAACAGTGCTCAGAATCGTCCAAGTGAACCTAAAAATATGTAACGTATCAGTAACGATTTATCACTCCCGACACAGTGAGTAGAGTATTGATTTTAACACTTCCTAAAATTAATTTCAGCTTATTGTAACATCCCTGATTTAATGCCGAAAACCTTTCGGGAATGGTATACTTACTAATTTAATAATTTTATTAACTCTTAACTAGCGTAATTTTTATATTTTAAAATTACTGAATTTAGAACTGCTTAAATGTTTGCTTGATTAACTTTGCTGCACATTACTTAAGTGCAAAATAACTATTTTTTTGTAAACCCCGTTACTAGAAATGTATATTTTTGAGTAATTTGCTACTTAAACCGTTTAAAAGTGAGAAATTGTACTTAAAATATATAGCGAGATGGTAGCGTGTTGTGGCGAGTGATAAACGGAACCGAAACTAGCTATGTGTGTACTCGGAGCAAAGCGAGACCTCATATTACGAAGAGAAACGAGTGGTTTGTGTGAGAACTCGAAGTTGCAAGCGGTAACTCGGATCGGATCAAGGTAAAGCGAGAACACGTAATCGGAAAGTGAAACTAGTGGTAAAATGTGAGAACTCGGGAGTAGCGAAAACTCCGTTTACAGGCGATAAAAAAAAAGTGATTGAATCGATATCACCCAGCAAGAATCGGAAACCGAGAACTTTAAGAAAAATCGAGTACTCGATTTATTTTAGTCCGATTTTGCCCATCACTAGTGTAATTATTTATGTCGGGAAGTACGTTGTGAATACATGTAGCTACCCTTGACTTTTGAAGGAAAGAGACTAAAAAGTATATTGTATAATAATCTTATTTAATATAGTGTAATATATTATTTTAACCTTTTCATGTTTGTCAGTATTTAAAAACTTTATGGTATTTGTTATGTTTCTGTTATGTTAATATTGTAAATTTCATTAGTGTTGTGTATATTTAACACGTTATTATGTTCTGTTCGTTTAGGACAAATTGTGTAAATTATTGTAACTGCATGCATCTCTGGGAGAATGAATGTTTTGTGCAATGTCAATGTGCATAGAGAAGGGCAGAGCCAGGTCAAAAATAGTTGAAAAACCAAAAATGGTGGACGTGTCTGGTGAATCGCGCCGGGAAGACGAAAGCCACGACGTCGATATGAGGATGATCGTGAAATTGAAGACCGTCAGACAGGTCGCCCGGGTGAATTTCAACATCACCAATAGTCTTCAGAGGCCTGTACATCCATTCTATGAAGATATCACTGGTAGGGTGACTAATTATTACCGTGTGCAAGGCCCGCCAACCAAGGTCCTTGTTCGTGTTGCTGGATAAACTTAAAAATTTTAATTGTGGACTGTGTTGAAGACTGGCTCTGCAGCGGGTTTCTCTCTATAGTTTGCGGCTAAAGTAGCTAACTATTGCATTTGTTCTTTAATTTTACTATGGTTATCTAAACATTCTCCTAGGGTACACACAAGTATATTATTTCAGTTATTTATTCTTATTTTACGTTACCATCCTCGCACACAATAGACAATAACTTCCGATCTGTTTCGACCTTTAACCCTGAGATTCAATAAATATGTTTGTTGTGGAAATTTAATTGTTGTCTCATGCAGTCTTTATTCTATGGTTGTTTATTGAACGTTAAGTCCTTATGCTAGCTGGAGCCCAGAATAACAAAATAATCACTCGTTATTGAAAGACTTCACAACAATATCCACCTACACAAACGTAACCTATATAGAACACATATTACAGAGAATTAAAGTTGGCTTGCCCAACTAAGGGGCCAGATTGAATTAACTGTAGTAGTATTTGCATGAGTAAAGCTGTATACCTAAGAGGAACAAATTGTTTTTCGCTGCTTAACAGCAGTAGCTGTATTTGATTGTAGGCGCATACTAGCACATAGAGAAGGCATGACAGACCATGACTCCGTCTCTGCACATATCAGTGAGACCATAGAGGAAGTAGTGGCTAACTATTCCAATGAAAACGACGCAGTTTCTGACACATATTCAGTAGCTGAACCTAATGGTAATTCAGGCGGAAATGAAATGTCTGAAATACTTCAAATGTTACATCAGATGCAAATTAGTCAAAACTTGTTACAGAATAATTTACAGGAAACACTAAATACTAAATTACTGGAAAGACGGTTTTGCTTACGTGCCGAATTGCAGATTAGTCAAGACACGTTGCAAGCTAACGTTATTTCAGAAATGAAATTGATACGTGATATTAGTATTGAAATAAATAAAAAGTTCTTTACACTCAGCACGACATAAATGATAGGATAGATAGAGTCTATCAAACACAAAACTGTGTGTCTTTAGTACAGTCAGCTACTCATGAAACAAATTAAAAGTTGGAAATTCTGGATAGGAGGATAGCCGAGAACAGCTGCGAGATTAGGAACATTCAACTACAACTTAACACTCAGCTGGACGAAACACATCAGGTTATCGATGAGTTCCAATCTAAATACGTCACAGAATTCCAAACCCTATCCAGCAAGCTACAAAACAACATAGCCCACAGGCTTGAACAAATGCAGGCAAGTACACGTGAAACGGCTGACGATGAACGTGTTACTTTTCACCATCGACTATCTGACGCGGGTGAATATGGCGCAAAAGGAACGTCACGAGCGAACTATTCTGTTGAGGGAACAAGCGTACCTATGAGTAATTAGGACGTCAGCAGATTAGTTCTAGTAACCCTAGTAGCTACACTATATCACCACCCTATTCAGCAACTAAGCAAGGCCTTACCTTGTCCTGCCTGCGTTTGTATTGGCTATGATTGCTAGGTAGGAAGGCAATGCATAACTCTAGAAGGTTTGGTTGGTGAGAGCATGAGAAGGTAGTGGCTCTTCTAGAGTGAACTGTACTAGAGTTAACCTTGACTGAACGAGTGACTGCTGAGTGAACCATCGAGGAAGAACTCCAGTGCAAGCACAGGGAGTCAATCTTTAAAATAAATAAAGGGAAGGCTTCTGTCACTCGCCTTATACTGGTTGTCATAGGTTGATACACAAGGTAGTCAGATGAAAGGAGACGAAAGGTCAATTGAGTTTCACAGGTTGTATTCAAGCATTAAACAGGTTGATACACTTGATACAGACATGGATTTACATCACCTTCAACATTCGTTTCATGGGGTTACAATTAGACTTAGGTAATACACAATCGGGTACAGGTAGAAGCGACATCATTACAAAGATATACAACGAACAACAAGATGACAGCAAGGCGTATGCTGGAGAGTACAACTACTAATTCGTTAGGGCACTTCGGGCCATGCAACTGACTACAAACACTACATCAGACCATGATAATACTGGGGTGATAGTTAGGCCTTACTCGTGGCCTGAGGTGATCACTCTTGATCCCTGAGAAGTTACAACATATCTTTGGCCTCTCTGAATGATATGGCTCGGTGGCCAAAAATTGACGCCATAACAAACTTATAAGGCGGTCACTCTTGATCCCTAGGAAGGCTACAACATTGCTATGACTCTACGGGCCGATAACTGAATGACAACATAGCGAGGTTACAAGGCGATCACTCTTGATCCCTAAGGCTACAACACATCTATGGCCGTTCTGAATGATAACATAGCGAGGTTACAGGGCGATCACTCTTGATCCCTAAGAAGGCTTCAACACATCTATGGCCGTTCTGAATGATATGGCTCTGCGGCCATTGAAATTACTGAATGACAACATAGAGAGATTACAAGGCGATCACTCTTGATCCCTAACAAGGCTACAACACATCTATGGTCGTTCTGAATGATATGGCTCTGCGACCATGGAAATTACTGAATGACAGGTTCCATACTGAAGTGCACAACAACACTTTACTTTAGCGCATCAGGGCATGGAGACAAGAGACCGTAGCGTGAAGTTAGGTCTCCATGCTTGAGCAAGGCTGAACCGCGGTCAAGCTGGCTTAGCGATCAAACCGAGCCGACCTGGCAAGCGTAGGAGTGGTAAGGGTGATGAGATTAGGTAGGAGGGCTTAGGTGACAGGCTACTGCCACAACCCATAAGGAGGGAGCGAGGGCTTAGGTGGCAGGTTACCGCCACAACCCCGGATCGGAGGAAAGTTGAGGTAATAGGGTACGAGGGCTTAGGTGGCAGGTTACCACCACAACCCATAAGGAAGGAAGGGAAGGAGTGCCAGGCTGACCCGGCCCGAAGGCCGAGCCGCTGACGACTGACTATCTGGGGCAAAACGCCCGTCTTTTATACTCGCCAGAAGGGCAGAAGTACCGTTAGCAAAATGGCCGCTCGGCTGCTCGAGGTAGTCTGCTGCTGCAGTAGCACCACCCGCACACACTGAAAATACTCACTCGGGGCACAAAAATACTCACGCGGGGCACAAAAATACTCACTCGGGGCACAAAAATACTCAACTGGGTAAACAAATAACTCGCCTGACATAAATTACGCTCGTGTTGCCGTTAAAAACTAAGATTAATACATACAAGTATATATATCACTTTTAGACACATTTAAAGTAATAAACAACAAATACAATATATATTTACGTGCGTATTTCCAGTTATTTTTTATTACTGCACTTTACAGAGTCTTTTGCACGGGATTGGTAACACTGGTGAAGCACTCGGCCGTGTTTGTAAATAAACATTAGTAACAAAGTTTGCCGACAGCAATTATACATGGAAAATAACATTGGATAACACTGGGACGTAAGTAAAAGTTATTTTACAAATAAAGATGGCGACCAGTGATCTTACATGGTACATATAACACTGGAATAAAAATAAACGGCAACACGGCGATCGGCAGTGGTGCGGGAGAAAACTAGTACTTTTAGGTTATAATAGATAGGTGTTAAAAATCACGGGACAAGCGTTAACATGGTTTCTTCTTTGTGATGCTATTGCGATGCGTCAGCCTAGGTTTTCGAACACGGAAAATGAAAACCCAATGGGGTTTATAAAAAGAATTTAAGAGTACGCCGAAATGTTTAACCTGAGTGACCAAGATAAATTACAATATCAGAGTTTTTCGCTGAAAAACTCACCATATTATTGGTGGGAAGTTGAGAAATGTAACACAAATGATTACCGTACTTTTAGGGAAAGTTTTATTAAACATTTCTGGGGTCCACGCACCCAAGGCCTTATAAGATCGATGCTACATGCAGAACGTTATGACCCACTGGAAATAAGAAGGTCAACGGACACATCAGCGCAATTTTCGAGCGAAGTCGACACTTAATACCTGAAATGTCAGAGATGGAACTGATTTCCATGGTAGCGTCGCACATGCCTGTCACATACCAAGTAGCTCTAGTAGGCAAATATAGTCTTACTTTAATAGAGTTTAGAGAGCAACTGATACTTGTAGACAAACTCGAGAGGCAGAGGTATCAACATGACCGAAATGATTTCCGGGGCAAAAACACAGGCAACACAAGATACCAAGGTACACAGAAAGTTTTCCGAGACGAAGGTGAAACTAGAGATCAGCATGTAAATGTAATGTCTAGATCAACGGAGTACAGATCTGACAATGAGGCGAACTACAGAAGTCGTCGCGATTCCCGTTACAACGGAAATAACAGAGGTCGTTGGAACCACGGAAACGGAAGGTACTACCGCAAGTATAATCATAGAGGTCAGTCACCACACGATTCACCTAGATCAAGGTCTAGCAGTCGGGATAGCCAGAAAAGAAGTCATGACAAGCGTGATAGGAGAAGGAACCCATCCGGCGAACAACAGCGTTGTCGTGAAGTAGACCAGGGTCGTGAAAATAGTCCGGTAGGATACTTTGCCAGACATAAACCACTGAATCCATCTGCACCTGAATTTCCATCCAACTGTGTGGAAAATAACATCCCGTGTTCCTCAGTGCAGGGGAACAGGCCATTAAACTAAAGACAGCTAACGAAGACAGTCTCCGATCGTTAGTCGAATGCTCGAAACATGTACAGGAGATACATAACTCAGAACTATGCTGTAAGTTATCCAGGGGTAAAGACGACAACATAAATTTAAATTTCACTGAAAACGCAGTAGAACGTTTGCGAGAATTAGCAGTGCGTTTGGAGCAGCCAAGGAGAAACAAAAGTTTACTAGTCGAACTCAACACCTTATGTTGTGGCGGCGACTAGAGAGACTTTTTGCTCGTGAGGACGATTACAGTGAGGAGGTAAAATGTAAAATTTTTATGCCCGGAACTAAATTTGAATATTTGTGGCCACCAGATTCCTACGCTACTTGACAGCGGTACGGAGGTTTCGTGCGCGTCGGAAGAATTTGTGCATAGAATAATAAACTTCGGAAATAAACTACCTGTATTACCTGTTCCTCGTGTCAATATTGTCGGCATTACGTCTAAGTCAAGTCCTGTAATTACTAGACAAACAGTAGTGCAAATAAATGGTTCGGGTGAAACTAAGGCAGTTCCAGTTTTGATTGTTAAGGGCCTTGCGAAGTCACTGATTTTAGGTTCACACTTCATGTCAAAACATAATTTAGTTTTAAATTTTGGAGGTTGGCTCGTAACTACGCCGGAAGTGACGCACACTACGCATCCAAACAAGTGGAATTTTACGGATAATTTCGTGGGCATGATACGGAAAGAAGTCCCTATTTTCAATCTGCAGGCTCATAGAGAAATTAGCTGGATAGCATCGCATGAGGATATAGTCACAGCCGTGAGCCAAATTGATCATTTGTCTGCCATGCAGCAGAACACTTTGACCAATTTGCTTGCCAAGCATCGTCAACATTTTTCTGAAAGACCTGGGTTAAATAACTTGACACTGCTCATATACGAGTGAAAAGAGGAGAACCATTCAACAGGAAGTCGTATCCTATTCCTCGTAAATATATGTCCGAAGCAGAATTATTCCTACAGAAGATGTTAGATTGGAGTATTGTTAAACGTGAGTCCAGTCCAATAGTATGTGTGAGGAAGAAGGACGGGTCTGTAAGAATGTGTCTTAACACAACTCAGCTGAATAAGTGAGATACTGAGATTGTATACTGGTTCATGAGTACCATAGACCTTACAGCAGGCTACTGGCAGGTGGAACTTTCCAAGAACAGCTGGAACTATACCTCATTTTTGTTCAACAACAAGCAGTACTGTTTTCAAGTTATAAAGTTCGGCATTTGTAATGCTGTGGCTGAGTTTACCTGGTGTATGGATGAAACTTTAGGCCCGGAGTGGAAGAGCTTTGCGAGAGCGTACATGGACAACATCTAAATAACGTCAGAGTCATTTGAAGAACATCTGGTGCACTTAGAAACAGTCATCACTAAGTTAGCTAAGGCAGGCATGACGATCAAGTTGAACAAATCAAAATTTTGTCAGCGTGACTTACCATTCTTGAGCCACATCTTAACACCTGATGGCATCAAAACGGAGCCGGAAAAGCTACGATCTATTCGTGAGTTTCCTAGATCCATCAATGTGAGGCAACTGAGAGGGTTCTTGGGTGTAGTAGGTTTCTACCGTACCTACTCGAAGAAACTGTCGGAACTGTCTGTCCCATTGTTTTGTTATTGAAGAAGGGAATTAGTTGGAATTGGGAACCGGACCAAGAACAAACATTTCGAGATGTCAAGGCAGTTTTCCTAAATGAACTACTAATCTACCATCCAGTAATGGGTAGAGAATATTTGCTTCGAACGGACGCATCTGATTATGCCCTAGGTGCGCATTTGACACAACTGGACGATGATGGTGTAGAGAAAACTGTAGCGATGGCTAGTCGCACTTTGAACAAGGCCGAGCAGAACTACACCATCACAGAAAAGGAGGCGTTAGCTATTCAGGGTGTCTACAGGCAACAGAAAAATTAATTTGGTGACTTTTTGGTGACCTTTTGGTGACCTTTACAAGAAAAGTTGATACTTCGAATTACACGTTTCATTTTTAGGTAAAAAGTTTTCAGAAACGTTTCACATTATACCACACAGAAAAAAGGAATATTTTTAATGCAACTTATTGACTATGTAGTAACATACACTATTGAAAATAACGAAAAAGCAACAAAATATACTAAAAAATATTACACAGTTTTATGTGCTTACCTTTTAATAGTCCCGGGTGTTAGCAGTTGTTATACAAGACCACAATTTCAACACTGGCCAAAAAACACTGACAGTTAATATTTAAATTTGTAGGCCTATATGTTTCTGCACTGTGGATATGGATAGAAACATAATTCATAATTTTAAGCCTGCTTTTTCAAAAATGTTATCCTATCCTCCATGCTGGTCATTTCCTCCTTATGCATTTCTAACATCCTTCGTTTTGTAGCTTGCAGTTCCTTCAGTTCTGACTTGGCTTTCCTCTTTGCTTCTACTTCCTCATCTTTCTTCAATAGCTT
>PNEQ01041280.1:0-14282 GCA_003012365.1 Medauroidea extradentata
TTTTTTTTTTTTTTTTTTTTTTTTTTTTTTTTTTTTTTTTTTTTTTTTTTTTTTTTTTTTTTTTTTTTAAAATGAGGAGTAGTGATGGCTTTGTGTATTACTTTTCACGTTTGAGTTAGAATAAATATTTAATTTTCAAGTTGCAAGCATTTACAAATGTTTATAATACATTTACCTTGAACAATAGATAAATGTAAGCCTTGTGAGACACCAGTTGTTCAGCACGTATACTAATTATTCTGATAGAAGTTAAGAAGAGAAGATTTTTTTGTCATTTCCGTTGGGTTCAGTAAGGTAAGTAGTTTCATTATTTGTTTTAATTTTAATATCACATCTCTTGTGAAAATACATTCGCATGACCAGCTTCCGGTACGCATTCTGCAAAGAAATAAATATTTCATGTTTTGGTTACATATCACTCGTAAATTAGTATATTGCAGATTGTAAGTTTTGCCACGTGTATACAATAAAATTTTACTTCTGCGACAATATTTTTAACACTCAAAATCTTGATTTAATATCACGGGAAAAATGCATGACCGTGTATGTAATGTTTACATAATGAACACTGTTACACCGTGGCGGACGAAATTAACCAATTCGCACCCGAATTCGCTGACATAAAAAGAGCCGACACGCTATTCCGCTTCTGATGCCCTTTCTTATTCTGTGATCTAACTACTGAACCACATACTACAGACGGTGGGTTTTATAGAACCATAGGCCAATAACGACTCTATT
Source organism: Medauroidea extradentata (assembly GCA_003012365.1). Lineage (NCBI taxonomy): Eukaryota > Metazoa > Arthropoda > Insecta > Phasmatodea > Phasmatidae > Medauroidea > Medauroidea extradentata. The sequence continues at coordinate 742 of PNEQ01041280.1, forward strand.
ATGCTGTTGTATAAACAATACAAACATTTTATTTATAATAAATAAAAACTTTCTGAGGAATTTTATTTTGCGTACAACACTCCACTTAATATAAATTATTAAATAACATAACATTGTTTTCACTTTATTATTTTCTTAATAGAGAGTTGTTTAAGGGCGATATATTGATTCTAACCACTGTTGTAAATTTTAAACTTCATATTGTCTATCAAGTATTGCAACATACTTTACAACAAATATCACTTATAAACTACAACAACAACAACATTACTTTTGCTGATGAAACTACGAACTTAAAAATCCGCCTTGTCACAAAGATACTCTGAAGCGGATAATATTTAAAATAAAAATTTACTTCGCCGCTACACCGTTCAGACTGTGACAAAGAATGTGTTTGTGAATATAATTTTGTTGGGAAATGTTGTTTTTATGATTTATGGCTAGAGATGGTGGTTTATCGCCGGAAAACTCTATTAATTGTAATATATTTTATTTAACAAGTAAGAAAAAAACAGAAGACACAATTAAAGAATTAATTGCGAAAAGTATCAATTACTCGTAATATATTTTACCTAAGTATATTAAGTAAATAAATATAACCTCACAATCTTCAAGAACGATCGTTGGGAATAGAATACTCATTACATAAACTTGGACTAATTTAGAGCAATGTTTAGACAAATTGAAGAAAATCCTTCACATTTAGAATGAATAAATTTGTTTTATGTCTTGTTTTAATTTAAACGATTTAAATTATTACAACTAAACTTGATTGCAATTTTAATTGTTGCCTTTCTAATTGCTCAAACAATTTACTTAAGGAATTAACTGGCAATTTTATTTTTTATTGTATTTCATAACAGTAGTAGATTGATGTGTGTGTGTATATATATATACTGAAAAAAATATCGGTTTACATATTACCAGACGAACTTATGTTTTGTGCTGTATAAAGTACATAAATTTGTGTCCCACTACACTGCTTTAGTTACATAAGTTAATGAAATACTGCTGTGCAGAAACTACGGTATTAAATTACTATTTTTTTTTCTTTTTTACTGAAGTTCTTAACTGTTGTTATAGTGTCTCATAAACGTAAATACACAAAAAAATCCAATTTTACTATAGATCACGTTAATTTTTTACGGTAGTCTATTTTGGCCAACTTAACTTTTTAAGTTAGTAGCATTGCAAGTACAACTAACGAATGATTCAGATTTACGCAACACAAATTACAAACATATGTATCACCGAACTGAGAGAGTGTAGCCAAAGCATGCGAACAATGTCGAACCAGTTACAGAGCCTTCGCCTTCAACAATAATTTTCGTTGACTAGAGAATCATGTTAGCATGAGTAGCAACAATTTCAGCTTAAAGTGTAATGCTTTCTGTCTACCGGAAAATTATAATATTTGCTCAACACCTCCTGTTCCTGTTATGATATGCACAATATTAATAGATCAGAAGGGACTACGGTAAGAGCAAATCACGCAGAGCATACGATGCATATTTTCCATACTAAATATAGCCTACTGGTTTACAGGTGATACGGAATGTATCAAGTGAATCTGATATAGAAACAACGAGGAAATTAATTTAGTAAAAATTCGTACGTCCCTCAACCGAACAACCAACCCTTCATTGTCAATCACTGGCATTTGGTACATATCTCGTAAACCAAGTACCTGGCGAGTACGAACAATCTTACCTAACATTAGCACTTCCCTGTTTTTTTAAGTAACATTTCATCATGTAAGCTAAGGACCTGGCAGCTTTCTTACCAAAGATAATGTTCTTCTCAGTTTCGGTAACAAATTCCATGGTGTAGTCGTACCCGAGAATTACCTGGCATTTCCGATACATCTTATCTAATCTCTCACGGAAGAAAGCACCCAAATAATATAAAAATTGTCAAGCTATACTTAACAATATCGTACGAGGATAATACCCGAGGGTTCGGGTTTCGCGCCACAGATGCAGATATTTTACTGGTGCCCTTGATGCATATGGTCGCCCCGAAGTATGACGTGGTGTAACGACCAACAATGAGGAGGCGTGGAATTGTAAGGGTGGGGCAAGATCCCCTAAACCCCCACCTACCCCGCTCTAGCTATCCTGAGTTAGAACCTATATGTTTCCCAGAAATTCCTCCAATGTAATGCTCTGATGGTTCCTTAAGAGGGCATGCTATATAATTCAACGCTGAAAGCATTAATCTATAACTGTAGGTTTAGTGAAGCCAGTTTACAAAAATAAACAATAGCAATCATAGCCAATAGTTTTAGCCAACGTTTTGAACAAAATTGTTTCCAGTGTTGCAAACTTCTGAGGAATAATCTCTGACGCCGGAACCTCGTGCATTTAACTGCGGCGCAAGAGATCACGCGTAACGAATTAGTAATTCTGGATAAATATTTACTCATAAAGTTGGCAAATACCATTAACTAGGATTGTCAATGAGTATTTAATCCATATTGGCTTCGAAAAAAGAGTATAAATCAAAATATATTTTCGGCGTTTATTTATCTACCACGCACTCATAACATATACAATCGGATCTTTGTATTCTTTCTAGCGTAAATTTGTGTGCGCTCGTTTCTAGCGACATTGCTGTCAACACGCGGTATTCGAAGACTGTGTAACGTATCATTAATATAACTCTTTTGCTGTATTTGCTAGAAACCTGTGTACATGAATAGGTAATGAGCACACTGTTAGAAGGGGATATCAGCGATTATCTAGACAAACTCTTGAATGGCGCCAGTGAAGAGGTAATGATATTCCATATGAAGGCAGGCGATCCGGGTTCGACTCCCGGCGGGGTCGGTCCCCGGATTTTCGCATGTGAGAATCGTGCCGGACGATGCCGCTAGTCGGCGGGTTTCCTCGAGGATCTTCCGTTTCCTCCGCCCTTTCATTTCGGCGCTGCTCCATACTCACCTCGTGTCACCCTTCACCAGCGCTAAAGACCTCAGTGTTAAGCGCTGACCAAAATCTCTCACTGACACTCGATATGAAGGCGACGGTAGCGTATTTTTCCGATAATAGAATAATTTTATAATATACCCAGACTTTTGTCACTATTGAAATAGTGTAGATTATGGTTTAATTAATTAAGTATATACTTTTCAATAAACAGAGGCGCGGTGATTATCGCTCCACAACGGGTACGGTCCAGGATTGTTCACGTGTGAGAAACGTGGCGGACGTTGCCGTTTACCTGCGGGTTTTTCTATGGAACTCCCATTTCCCCACCTCGCTCATTCCGTCGGTTCTCCACATTCGTCTCACCTCACCTCTTCCATTATTCGGGCCGGCGGACAACATGTTCGGCTCGCTAGTCGAGCAGCCATCCCAACCTTCACTACGACATTCTATCATAACCGTGACCCTGCCGGGAGGCGGAGAAAATCATGATTTAATTTTCTAAGAGCTGTAGGGAAGGTAGCTGTATTAATCAAAACATTTAGAATAGTTCATGAACATAATGTAACAAGTGACCTGCAAAATGCGCTGTTGCTTTTTGGCACAAACCAGAATACAGGGTAGTAACTCCGTGTCACTTTTTCAGTTGGCACTTGGCTTTAACTACACGTCCAGGAGGGCGTTGAGCAAACAATGAAGGTACAGCTAAATTCAGGTCCAATTATGTGATACCACTTGGGCAGCAAGCAGATAATGTGCAGTTTCTGTCTGTTTCAGTACACAGAGAGTCTTGGAGTTGTGACTAAGGTTAGTAAGCCTGTCCCTACATATAAACCAAAGGAATTAAGTTACGTTGAACATGAAAGGTGGTAGAAAGTTTCTTATGCATTACTAACACTTACTCGCTTACCGAACTCGTTTCTTTATTTTTTCGGCACCTTTTAAGAGGTCGCTGTCGGCGCAGCATTAAGGCGCTTGCCTCCCAAAATAAGACCGAGTTCGAATTCCGAATCAGTCGAACTGGATTTTCGCATGTGGTATTTGTGATGGACGATGCCGATGGTTGGCGGGTTTTCTCGGGAACCTCCGTTCTCACTTCATCTCACTACCAACATTAAAATCCTCGTGGAAAGCGCTACCGAAAACATTTTCACTCACTCGTAATCATGTCAGAGAAAATAAATCTAAAACTGTAAACTATTTTACCTTAGTGTTTGTTTTAACCTTAAAAGGGCCAAGGAGTAGGAAAGTACAATTTTTTCCTGCAATGCACCATTTCGCGATAAATTGAAGTTTACCTAATAATTACAAACACAATCTTTAATATCTCTTGCGAGAACTCATAATGCACCACATAGAGCTGTTGAAATATGTATCTCAAATACTCCCAAATATTTCGGTCTGTGCGTAACGTACAGTATATTGACGACGGATAATTATCGTTAAGAGAAGTTCTCAAGATGATGATATGCGCCAATTTAGCGCCTGCCGCATAGAGGCGATGTAGCAATTGGTGAACGAGTAACAGTTGGTCTTAGAGGTCTGTGTTAAAAGCGAAATGACTGAAGTGCAGACACTAGGATGTATTTTTCTCCTTTGCTTTCAGGAGATTGACCGTCAACGCCCTAAAATTCTAATTTTATCTATCTTCTCATTCTTTAACTATAACGACCTACGACAGGACTAAAAAGTGGTGTCCACAAATATTTTTCTTTTTACTTTCATGGAAAGAAAATACGTTCCCAAGACAGTGAGTGAGCGAGAGATTTTGGTCAGCGGCCGACATTGTGGTCTTTAGAGCTGGTGACGGGTGACATGAGGTAAATTTGGAGTAGTACCGGAATTAGAGGGCACGGGAATCGGGAGATTATCGAGAAAACCTGCCGACCAGCGGTATCGTTCGGCACGATTCCCACATGCGAAAATCTGGGGACCGGGAATCGAACCCGGATCGCCCTGGTAGGGGTGAAAGGTCTGACCATTCAGCCACCGCGGTCGTACCAGGACCGTTATTTACGGACATATTGATGAACGCGAAACATTGATTTTTCAGTAAAAATTCGTGCTAGAGACTTCTTTTAGAGAATATTTTATTAAACAATAGTTTGCCGTTAAATGACTTTGCGGGATGTCTTTGATTTGTTACTGAATTAGTAGAATGAAACTTTGTTGATCCTAATTTGTGCGGTCATATGAAATATTAAGGTAAGTGGGGAATATTGGGAACGGATTAGAGTACTGTTACCCCCACTTAGAACTGTAGGGGCCACGTATGCAAATAATCGCCAACCCCTCCGCACCCTCGCCACCCCTGTGCGGCGTGAAGGGATGAAGGGTCGTAACAGTCGTGCCCTTCTCTTTCCGCGAACGGATTTACACCCGGCGCCATTTGCATTTCCGCTGCGTCACGCTCGCCCGTCATTTGTCTCTCACGCGAGAATAGGGACGGCGTGGGCCGAGTTTCCTTCCATCGATCGCGCCCTCGAAAAAGAAATAAAAAGACGAGAGTTGTGGGGAAATAACTGTAGACATTTCTCTACTTGACACCCATTCAAGGCTGTGAACAGCAGTAGGCACTGCAGGGTTGCCACATAATACCTAGAGCGGAACAACATAATTTCGGAACTGTATAAATGTTAGAGTTGATGGAAGCAAATCTTGGCTTACTATATTCGTGGTTTTTGTCTATTATTCCATAGTTAGTTATATTATATTACAGTGGGTTTTAAGCGACTTGGCAACATTATCTCAGTACTGACGCAGTTCCAGAATAGCTGCTCAGTTCGTAATTCATCCCCGATGATAAAAAAATATTCAAGGATTACATATAACTATTTTTTTTATTTTTCTTAAGCCTTAAACAAAAGAGTGTATTCTACATTCTCTTAACATTTTATTCCAGAATGAAATAAATCCTTGGGGTTTGTAGTGAATGTTTGGTATACAACTTATTACTGTTTATGCATCTCTCTTAAGGTAGGACACCAGTATAACCAAACAGATTTAATAAACTGAAATTATAGTTAAAATGAGAAACCTTTAATTACCTACTGTACTTGAAAATCCATAAACACATTGGATTAATTCATGCTAGGATCGTCTTCAAACAGTTATACTTTATTTGTCCATGTATCCTTGAATTTCAGAATTTAGAGCTATAAAAATTAGGAGCGAAAAGTACGGACGACTAACAAGACACAAATAAAAAAATTTTGTATAGTAATATAGTCACTTCTGTATCAGCAGTCAGTGAAAATATGTACTTAGAAAATATATAATAGTAACTATGTATTAAATGTGGTTTTATGTTAAAGGGATGTGAAGATGTTAGAGGGCTTCTTAACAACAGCGGGCTGTAGGTCAAAAAGGGTGAATATGGTTGACACTGAGCATCCGATAAAGCACCCAAGCAAAAGATATCATTCCCCATGATTCTTACACGCAAAAATCTGGTTACTGCCACTGAAAGCGAAAATAACCCTCACCAAACTCATCATAATATCATTCATTGACGACGTCTAATTCTCCTATAAAATTTACAATTTAATTCCACTCCCGAGACTTGGCAAACTGTAAGTTTCACCTTTCTCATACAGGATAGTTTCCCTACTCTGTTGTTTCCAGTTATTCTCAAAAGACTCCTACCCACTAATCATCGTATCAGACATGCTCCCAAACCACCTTACATCCCATGCCTTCCCCCAGGTAGAGATCCTGGAAATCTAAGGATTCTTCACGTGGCAGAACGTAGGGCATGGTACTCCTTGAATTTGTCAAAGAATTTCATTCCGTTCAAATTTTCAACTAAATTGTGGTTTCCGACATTCCCCCATACCTCACTTATTCTTATCTTAAGGTGACCACCTGCATTCAAAGAAAGTACACGTGTGTATACCCGTTTCGGGGTCCTCACTACACATTAAACCATATTTTATAAAGACGAAAATTGCGAAAATTTGTGATTTGCGGTAATTTTAAGGAGGAAAATATCTGCGTAGAATCTTTTGGAAGGCATAGGCGTATACAACGCACCATTATCATTCATATTACGTCTTAAAATGATAATGGTCATCACTACATTTCTCAAAGAGTAGAGTTGTCGGCGAGGAGATTGCACGCCAGTTAGTGACTTACGTCAAGCTAGAGTGAGATGTGATGCGTGTGGTACTTCCTTACCGCTTCCGCACTTTTGAGACTCTAACGTGCAAAAAACATTCACCCGGATGGCCACCTCAATAGTCGGTCTTCCAGGTGAATGTGGAGTACCACATCTCAGCACCCAGACATATTTCTGCAAGAGCCCATCAAGGATCCGTGGTCAGCCAGATTATATTCTCTCTCTTCATCACAAACCTTACCTAACTGTCAGCAGTCTACCTCTTTTAGTATGCAGACTACACCAGCACGCTGGCATCTGCTGTCTCCCAACGGATGATCGTATACGCTTTTATCGTGGACTCGTGGACACACCTACTGTAACCATTAGAAGCACAACCATAACCAAAATACTTAACAAGTGACTTCACTTTTCCATTATGTAACACTGTCGCCCACACCCTCGACCCAACTTTCTCCTAGCCACTCCCCCCAAAATCCACCAATGCAAACGCATGTTAAAGGTAACGTTTTGACTATTTTCGTTACTTACCTTAAATAAAACTATTCAAATGATATTAAAGAAATAATTTATAGCGAAAGTACATGTATTAAGTTTCAATGCTTCACGATTTTTTTTAAATACAGGTGTTTACAAGCATACAAAAATTTAGGTCTATTCGGAATTTTTTAAAAAAGAACATTACTGCTTGAAGTTATGCATGTATGAAAACTATGGAACCGAAAAAATATGATTTGTGTGGGAAATTTCTATTAACCCCTTTTAGTGCCAATAGCCCAAATAACGGCATTCATTGCCTGTGCGAAAAATTCCAGAGGACAATATGTCGGCTTTGTATTTAAATATTATTTACATGTTTTTTAAATTAATTTTTCTACAGAAAAAATATTTTTTTACATTTGCAATGGATTAAGGGAACCTTAAGATTGTCAGTAGAATTTTTTCAACTTGATTGCTTTGATTCGTTTCGAGTAATTTAATTTTTAGTAAATAATTGCAAAAATTCTAAAAATACTATGGCATTTTTTACTCATATACTTCGAAGAAAGCTGGCACCAAAAGGCCCAATATAATGTGTATGAGTTAGACAGTGTTTTGCACAGTTATAAAATTAAAAATTTATCGGTACAGTGCAGTCTTAAATTTAATGCGAGCCCTCAACGCTAATTCTGACGTCAAGGGAACGCTCGGCGCTTAAAGGCGGTGGGGCGAGTGATGACCAAGCAAGAGTTTGTCTTAAGACACTTTCACAAGACGTAATTTTTCTTCTATTTTCTTTAAAATTTATTTAATTCAATTTCTGACGTCATAATCGTGGCCATTTTGTCTTTTAATTTATTGAATGTCATTAGTTTCGTTAAGGTTAATTCTACTACAGGTTAGAAAGAAAATACGTTTTCTTATGGGAGAGCTTGGCACAGGGAAAATTTCTGCCACTAGTTTCGCTTCGATCGCTAAGAGACCAGATAAATACGAAACCGTAGTAAAATTAAATTTAAATAAACGTGGAAATTATATTTGTCATTTAATTTAATTTAAAAGTGAAAAGAAACCAATTTCGCGTTTTAAGTTATCAACTAAATGTAACTTAAAATTCAGGAAAGCTCTGTGATTGGTCAGTTTGGTGCATTAGCGATACCAGCTCAAGTGGTAGAAATTGTCCCTATGGCAAACTTATAACATTGATCTTTCTAACCTGTAGTAGAATTAACCTTAGTTTCGTCAAATATTTTCGTTTCGAACATGTATGAAAATTTCTTGGATCAAAATATTTTAGAACAGAAAAGAGGTTTTCCTAACATTATTAATTTAAATAAGATATTCATTGTACCATACTAGCTGTCCCTTTGCGGCTTCGCCCGCGTGTACTATAGAAAAGAGAATCTAAATTTTAATTACGTATTAAATTGATGGTGTTACTATATTCTCTGTATATCTTTAGAACTACAAATACAAACAGCTTTATCCAGTCCCCTTCGCTGAGCGTATTTTAATTGCAGAACATCTTTGTTTTTAATTCATCTTTATTTCTCTATAAAATAGCTGCCCGGCTGCGGCGTTGACCACGTGAAATTATGTAATGTAAGCAGAATCTCTGGATAAAATATATGATGAAGGCATTGAACAGCTAGCGTTCTCAATAACAGTGAACTACAAACTGTCTTAGCTCAGTGTAAAGAGTGCGCGCAATATGCTCGTATGATGTCATAGTAATTCCCATCGCAAAGTCTTGCACGGGATACGAACCTGTAACCCCACCTCTACCACACCACAAACTTTATACAATACCTCAGTGAATGTCAAAGGCAGGCCGCGATAATTCTTTCGTATGTACAGGCTACAATCCAAAGAGGATTTATTTATGAGTAGGTTGGCAAAAAAACAACCATTGAATAATTCCTCCGTGATCATTCTCTTTTTTCGGGAGACTGAAACGTTTTACTGCTTTGCACATCCTTAATTTTCGAATTTCATAAAATCCTGAATTTGATTTGTAGATATCTTCTAAGCTTCATTCTTATCAAAAAAATTATCTCGATATCTCAACGGGCATAAGCGGTACAGATGATTATTTTAAAACTCATTGCTTTCAAGGACGAATTTCGAAAAATCCTGAAATTATATTTTTTATATTTACGAAGATTCTCTTTAAAGGAAAAACAATTTCAATATTTCCACTGGTTTATGAGATAAGTGGGATTAATTAAAAACACGTTTTATTTATTTAAGAGCTTTCCAGGAGGAATTTCGAAAAATTCTAAAATTGCTTTTTAGATATTTACTTAAGCATCATTTTAAAGAAAAATCACCTCACTGTTTGAAATGGTTTTGGAGAAATCACGGATTAATGAAAAACACATTTTACGACTTTTCACTCCCTTAACTTTCTAATTTCGCAAAATCGAAAAATTCGCAAGTATGCATTTGTTAGGGCAATATTGTCAAGTTAAAACATTATGATAGCTTTTCTGGCTAACGATAATTCAGGGTTTTCTATGAAAACACATTTCACCCTTTTCCACCTCTTAATTTTTGAATTTCGAATAAATCATTCTTAGTGAGGCCTATGGGAAATGGGGCAGCGGTTTGGACTGTGTGTTGATGAGTGAGTGAGTTAGTGAGTGAGTGAGTGAGTGAGTGAATGTGTCAGTCAGGACACTTCATCTTATATATTAAGATTAAAAGTAAGATTGAGTATTATTTATTTTAAATAATATATACAAATATAATTATAAATGTTATAATGACTAAACCAAAAAGAAATTTGTTTTGCAGGTTAGTATAGGCCCTATAACTATAAAATAGCTGCACTATTTATTTTGGGCATCATTTGTTTACAAATTGTGTGATAACATTTCAAGTGGTACCTTCAGTGTTTATTGAATCAAATTTCTTGAAACACTTTGCTATTCATTAAATTGAATTCAAGAAATTAAGTTCAAAAAATATCCGATCTCGTGAAATGGCCTTTAGTGATGGCTTCAAGTGGGCGTCGATCAGAGTCGTTATGATAACACAATTTAACACCGCGGCATTCTAATATTAACAGCAAACCATAGTTAATATAACTATGATTCAGCCTTTAAAAGTATCTCCTTGAATATGTTCTCGTAATCAATATTCCTTAGACGAAAAATTCTGAAACACTACTTACTAATTTGTCTTATGTAATGCCCTAACAATTGTCTTAAAGTATGTTAATTTATTTTCAAGGAACCAGACTCCAATAGATTTCATACCTATATGAATCGTATAGTTCCAAAACCTGCCTTCTCCACAAATGTTAGAAAATGAGTTATCGATACAGGTACATTCTGTATCTTACTCTGCATATACTGAATTCGTCAGGTTGTTCGAAAAAAATCTACTACAATTTATAAGGCTGTAAGAAAACCGAGGTTGTTTCCTAAACCTGTCTTCTCCCATAAAAGGTACTTCCAAAACATGCCTTCTCCAAGTTATTCCTATAGCTGCCTTATCCTTCACATAATATGTCGGCAATTTTAACGTTGGTACCAAAACATGCCTTATCCTAAGAGAAACAACGTTTTTATTTTATTTTCGTTTTAAAAGTTGGAATGAGTTATAATTATAATTCAATGTAATTTTTTAATAGGAGGAAAATTTTATTTTCCTCATTATTCTCTTTTAAAAGTTAAAAAAAAAGTTTAGCTCGCATTAAACGTACCCGTTTCGCAGTAATAAGCTCAGCCATCTTTCCTTTATCAGTCAATTCCTCTTGTTTTATGAAATGCTTCTCACAAATGTTCTGCACTCTCGCCTTTTTTACACCCAAAATTCCTAAAAATGTCTTCTGACACACGCAAAATTTACCAGGTTCTCCAGGTCTCACTGTTGCCTTCTTAACATAACTTGTCACTGATATACCTGTACGTGAACTGCCCTCTTTTACTACCCTTCTTCTTTTTGGTAACAATGCACTGTTTAAATCGCATTGATCAATGTAATAATGCTTTATTGTGTAAGGCTAATAATACTGTATTGTTTCAGGAGGCAAAATATTTTAAATAATACAATTTCTTGTAACTGCAGTAATATTTCTACCATATTATATTAATACTTGTCAGTTTTTTAGCGTAGGTTTCTTGATTCAAATTTAAAATTCTGTGAGTTAAAAGTACGTGTAATAATGTGAATGTTAAAGATTTCTGGTTAGTACTTTCAAAACCTGCCATATCCACTTATGTTCATTCCAAAACCTGCCAAATGCCATTGTAAGTTCCAAAATATTCATTCTTCATTTTTATATTCATTATACTGCTCACAATATATAACTTCCAACTATATAACATTGGATAACTATTCTTTGATTCACATTCTTGCTGCACAAAGTTATAAACCAATAAAAAATTATCGTAAGCAACATGAAATCGTTTTTCTTGATTATTGAAAAAAACAGGAAAAGTGGAGAAGGCATGATTTAGAACTATACGACTTATATGTTATCTTTGAGCAACAGAATTTCGTGTAAAGGTAGGCTGGGTACATAATCGTATATTGTTCTTTGCTGTTTTTGGCATTAAGAGGGAGGGATCTTAGTCACGTTAAATTTTTGTATTTTGTGTCATAAATTATATTTTAAGACAGATGTATGGAACTTTAGCTAAACTGCTGAATAGAATACATCTTGATAGAACTGCAGACATCATAAATCTTTATTATCCGTTACTGTTGTTACAGATCAGACAATTGTAGTACAAAAATTCTTCTTAAATTCTTAAACTGAAATTAAATATCTTACAACATTAACGGCAAACAAAGATTTATGATGGTCAAATGTATATAAATTTGTACTCTATTCGCGTGTTGGGTTAAAGTTCAGTACATACTTAAAATTTACGCAAAGGGAAAGTTGACACAAAATACAAACTTCAAAACTGGCGACGATTTCTCTCTCGTAAGGACATCCCAGACTCAGTAGCGCCACTGCTATTCCTGTAGGTAGCGCGAGGGTAACGATTCTACTGCTGTGGGGAACCGCTGTGTAGAATATCTTGGCCAGCGGTGTACAGATAATAGCAATGTTGCCGCGACAAGAGGCGTGTGGCCCGGCAGCCTGTGTTGATATTGATATGGCTCTGACTATCCAGTTTCATGAACAGTGTTTGTGGTCGGTGCCGACTGTGTTATCTTAGTACACCTCATCACTGCCTTAGGCGTCTAGATCTACCCGATAGAGGTGAAATTATTGTAAAATTTTTCGAAAACCTGGTGCAAGTACAATCGATCGTCAGCGTCCTGCCAGGAAAAAAAAAAGGGGGGGGGGCTTCCCTCTTTAGCAATATATATTAAATTAAGTATTAAAAATTATTAATATTTTTACTGGTAGAAAATTCTATCGAGTAGATTCTACGTACTACATTTTCGTAAGTGCTACTTGAGGCATAAACAGACCATTAAAAAATAGTAATTTTTCCGGATAAACGTATAGTCGACAGCAGCACGGTCATAAGAGACCGGTATCCACTTCAGTTTTGCAACTAAGATTGACAAACGTCTTAATTTTGTGACGGCCCTATTTTATTGATACTTTTATGTATATAAATTAATGTAGTTTGGGTTAATTATGATGATTGATTGTAATGAAGGGGCATTTATTGTCATATGTAACATATTGCCATCCATTTTAACTTCAGTATTGATTGTGAGGGCTCTGTGGGATCCTATGATAAGCCAGTATAAAAACACTATAAAATATGACTATTACTAATATTATCACAGAGGTATCGTGTCTGGTATCGTTTTAACCTGTGGAATGTCACAGACTCGAATATGCTAGTAACATTAAGATAATTTAATGTATAATGATTTTAGTTTTTAAGAGTGATAATTGCCCGCCGGTCTGGCGACAATAGAGCAGATGATGCAGTGGGCCGTACCACATGCTGTTCTAGAAGGGGCGGGGGCGCCCTACCTCCCCCTGTCTCCTTGCCATACAATCCTCTCTTTCTCTCTCGCCTACACATTTCTTCTCC
>PNEQ01041280.1:14382-86787 GCA_003012365.1 Medauroidea extradentata
ATAGCAAGTAGTAATTAGGCTAAGTGTTTTATTTGTAATTGCTGTGAGAATGTGCCCATGTTTAATTTGATTTTAAATAAATACGGAGCTTCCACAAGGGACGCACGCAATGTTCGGGCCAGGTCTTCGCTCTGATTGGTCGGGGGAACCTACCCGCCCCCATGAGTCCGGTGGGGCGGGAAGGGGACGCCGCCCAGGACGAGCTCGGGGTCACCGGTGGGTGGACTTTTCGGGTGATCGCGGCCGGTACCTACAACATAATTAACGTCGTGACCGATCAAAAGCCGCCGGAGGAAGCGCCTATTATTTTCGTCGAAAGAAACTTAAGTACTGTATCTACCTCTCGTGACGCAACCCGCAGTGCGTGAGTCCCTTAGGCCGATTTAAAAAGAAACTCCTTTGTTATTTTATTTCAATTAGAGCTAGCCGGGCATGCTACAATATTACTTAATACGAACCCAATCATCCAGCATTAATCACGTAAGAGACAGAGCAGCGACACCTCTTATCATAACCAAACGCGGGTCTCGAGCCACCAATCAACAGAATCGTCTTAATTTCTCATCCCTGTCTTACCACGACCCGAACCCAGAATGCTTTGCACTATAAGCCCGCGCGTAACCAACGGCTAAGTAGAGGTCGGCCAATGAAATATTCAACGTAGTTGAATACAAACATAATACACTTCAGTATAGTTAATTACTTTTCGAATATCATAATAGCACATACAGTAAGGTTTTATTTTAAAACTGCATAGGAACTCAAGTTAAGACAGTGGTTATTTTAAAACATCTACAACGTGAACGTTTATATTTGATTTTGTTTTCACAAAACGTAGCGTATCCCTGCAATAATAACAAAATTTAACTGTCGAAGAATATTTTTTCCTGCACAAAACTAGTACACAAGTGGGGAGTGATTGCTGATATTGTAAACGTATAGTTGTGCTGCCACAATAGCACAGGAAGAAGACAGCGACAACGTCGGATCGAACACAGGAGGTAATACCTTCGGACTTACCTGTGTGACAATCGTGCCTGGAGATGCGATTGGTTGTCAGCCTTTCTTGGCTGTTTCATATTCACCCTGTTCTGGGCAAGAGCGTAATCATGATTTGTTTCGCATGTAGGAAGGCGATTATTTGTAATATATTGTAGCATGGTTGATTTTTAAATTGCTACTAAGAGACTGGAAATAAAAAAAAATATCTATTATCTTTGAAAATTTTTGCAATGGGGATGTATGACAAGATGAGTATTCATGGATATACGCCATTGCTTGCGAATGTTGCCAAGTCGCAGATAAACCCACAAAAATATAAAAATATATATAAAATAATATATATAAAATATATTTTTATGTTTTTGTGGGTTTATCTGCGACTTGGCAACATTCGCAAGCAATGGCGTATATCCATGAATACTGATATTGTCAAAAAACATCTAGTTTTCCATTATTAGCAGTAATTATTACTATACGAATACAACAGTTTTGTAATACATATTTTATTTAAATATGTAAAGGTAATTTATCCCGATAATCCCCCTTATTTTCAGGTTACTTGTCTGCAAGAAGCTTCTGCTCCATAGTTATCGATATTACTGTCATTGGCTTTTAGTACCTTAGAAGTGCTGTCCTATATTCTCAATCCACTTATACTTACCTGCAGTTGTGATTTTTGTATATTTTCACAAGAAACATTAATTCCGTATGTCAGGCTGTCATCAAGCAAGTCGTAAGTTTAGTTTCGAAATGTTAACATTGGGCTTTACGTCTTGTCGACAGCGAGATCGTTAGAGACGATGAGACAACTTTGTACAATGGCAGGAGCTGGGTGAGGAATTGCTGATGTCATCTGTACAGAAATAATTCCAGAACATTAGACTGCAGCGATTTCGGGAAACCATGGAAAACTGAAATCAGGATGGCCGGAGACGGGTATCGAATCCGGGTCCTCCCGAATTCAACTTTTCTCCGTCATTTGTTTATGAAAAAAGTCATTTAATTCCAGAGTAACCATCTCAATACATGTATTATATCCTACGTTTAAGAATGACTATGAGTGCAGTAACGATTTAATTGTCAGTGCTACGTAATGTACTGTTGCCATCGAGTCACAATTTTACTGGCAAAAGATCTAGGAGAGAACTGTTTCTTGTGGGTTTTAAATAAATGTTTTATTCAGATTTGGCATAATTGTAAAAATAACTGTTCATAAAATGTTCTATTTCATCTTCGGCACCTGAAACAATGCCAGTGAAGACATTGCATATCATTCCATAAAAAACTTCAATTGTTAAATATGTTTACAGTATTTACAGAATTTTCAATTTTTCAGTGCATGGTTGGCCACTCTTTCAATAGTAGTTACACTCGTGGAAATGAAACAGGAGGAAACACAAGCACTTTAGACAATAGGGGCAATATCAGACAACAGCTCGAAATTTCTTTACGAAACAAATTAGCCATGCAAGAAAACTGCAAATAAATATGTGACAAATACGACATTAAAATAAAAATTACTTTTGTGAAAATATAAATTTACTAATTGGAGAGGTGACTTTAACATGTGCCTATGTAAATAATAATAATAAAAAATTAATGAGCGGAAAAATTATTTACTCTTTATGAATACGAAATGTATATAGGTTTTGAATGTTTCTTTTATTACATATAGGACTGATATTTATGCTCACAACTTTCACCTCCTTCTTGAAAAGGTCTTTTCTACGTAGCAAAACTTAACTATCAAATACCACACGGCTAACAAGCAAAATGGAATTAAATACAATATAATAATTGTTCAACGACATGATTTTAGACTGATAGTACAGTATTTATTTTGCGCACTTCCATAAACATTTCCTGAAAAAAAAAGTTTTATGCTACACAAACGCAATCATTTATGGAAAATTCGAAAAATACAAGTTTAAAATTCGTTTTTCAAAAGCTATTTCTACCGTATTATTAAATTTAGCCACAAAGTGTTCTCAACTAATTTTTTCTACCTGCCAGAGTTTGTTGGACAAATTTAGATACTACATGTATATCCTCAACAGACGTAAGAACAACAACAAGAAAAAGTTCATTTACCGTTATTTGTATAGACATTTGGTGTCAGATTTTTTTCCCTTTTGACCTTATTGAGTGAGTGAGTGAGCGATTTTGGTCAGCGTCGAAATGGAAAGGCTGGGGGAACGAGAGATACCCGAGAAAAGTTGACCGGTATGAATGGACATGTCATAATTTATACCAAGTCCAAAAATGACCATACATTTTCAATATAAACTATTAAGTTATCATTGCCTGCCGATGTCAATAACTGCAAAAATTAAGTTGGGACCACATTAAAAACTTTGAATGTAGTTATAAATATGTTAGCTTATGAACGTTTACAAAATGTGTATAAGATTCTCAACAGCAGTGCGGTTTGATAACACTTTTGGAAACAAAAGCTAAAGTACCTATGAGTTACCAATAAAGACCATGCAGTTAAACAGATCGGAAACAGAAGATGCTCCGTTACTCATTTAATGTATTACCATTACTGTATTACTGATAGGACACGCTTTAAAAATTGATGGATCCGTAGTAGTCCTGGGGCAAGTATGTTAATATATTTTCAGTATCATTCTGGTTAGATACCTGAATAAATCTGTCATATTTTCGCATGTGGGAATTATGCTTGGACGATGCATTCAATTAACGAGTTTTCATGGTGATATTCTGTTTCTCCCGCCCTTCGTTCCAGGTGATACTCCATAATAAACTTGTCTCACATTTCGTCGACGCTAGAACCGTTCATGTGTCTCATATCTAACTGGACGGTATAATTTTAATATTTCTTTTAATCACGTGAAAATTACGGAATTGATTCATTGACTGATTACTATACCGTGACCACGTTGGTGTTTTCGTATAATTGTTAAATACTCTATGGAATGTTATTTAATTTTTAATATTCAGTAGGTAGTCAAGTCTCGTATTTTTTTTGTTATCATTATTTTTAAGAAAATAGAAAAATACAAAATATATAACGAAATCTAGTTTTTCTCAGTAAAGTTTACCTTCTTTATTATCGTGAAACTGGGCATAGATTTGGTGTTGTGTAGGCTACTGTATCTCTTTACGTTTATTAGTAGAATTAATGTGAAATCAGGTGATTCTGTCCAATGTTCAGTTAGTACCATAAGGCCACAGATAACCAGCCATCTAGACAGTGCTTGCTACTACACACATACACATAGTGTTTTGTTGACTCGGTTGACTCACTTTCTTTATTTTTACAGTCATATTGATTACCCTTTGTTTATACTATCACTGATAGCAAAACGCGGCTTACAGTAGTAATCTGTCCCTGCTCGCCGTCTCGATCATCTGGCTGTAAAGAGCAAAATAAAAGTATTTATTTCCTCCATCATTTTACGATTCATCTCGGGACCGCGGCGATGAAGCGGTCATATTGCTCGCTTCCCACCAAGTTAGTCCAGGTTTAATTCCAGACCAGATGACTCATGAGTTTCTGTAATGGGAATCATGCTGAACGATGTAGTTGGTCTGGTCGGTAGGTTTTCTCGGAGAGCTGACATTCTGGCGCTGATCCATATTCACATAATTAACCATCATTGGCTCTTAATAGTATTGCTTACGAGCCGCCAAAATATCTTCATTTCTCGCAACGGCGAACCAATCCAGGTTCGATTCCCAACGAGTGACTCCCTATTTTTCGCATGTGGGAACCATGCCGGGCGATGACACTGGTCTGCGGATTTTCTCGAATATCTCCAATTTCTTCTGTTCTTACATTCCGGTATTGTTCTAAAGTCACATTATTCATTCTAATCAGTTCTAAAACAATAGCCGTTAAGCCACCAACATTTACTCTACCTACTACGTAAATATATTTTCCTGATTAAAAATCAAGAATAACATTAGGTATGCAATTGACGAGATTTTGAATGGCCGTGTTCAAAAGAATAATCAATTATTTCGCTGAATAGTGTGAGTACAATGTGTGAGACAGTTCAATAAGTAGGCCTACAATTTCTTAGCACACATAATTTCAATAAACATGTCATTTTTCGACCTTTTTGCAGCACAAACTCAAATCATCTTCTTCCTCATAGACTTCGTCTTTGCAAATATAGAAGGGTGACCGTTAGGCTTATTGTCTTCATGTTGTTTGCCAGAATGAATTTTCTGCGGAAAAGCTTCGCACGGACGAAGCGGGCGCAGGGCATGCGTGAGTGCTTGCTGCATATATGGCAACCCTGTGCGGGCTTCCTCGTATCCGTCCGACTTCACATGACTGTCTGCCACACGGTTTCCCAGTCACGCCGTCCGCAATGACCTCGACAATTTTTTCTTCTACTCACAGTTTACACAGTGTTAAAGCTACATATATACCCTCGCGGACTTTTCTGATGCATTTTTCTTGATAAAACTGTCTATTGAAACGAATATTACGTACATCTAATAGCCTGCTAG
This sequence comes from Medauroidea extradentata, assembly GCA_003012365.1. Lineage (NCBI taxonomy): Eukaryota > Metazoa > Arthropoda > Insecta > Phasmatodea > Phasmatidae > Medauroidea > Medauroidea extradentata. The sequence goes on from PNEQ01041280.1 coordinate 19,870, forward strand.
TTATAAGGTTCTTATAACTTTAAAAAATAGGGAAAAATAGTTCGCCTTCAAAAAACTAAAAATTTTACCTATGTAGCCGGAATCGTGCTGTAAATCTCTTGAATTTGCCGTTTATTTCACGTTTCTATCTTACTTAGGCTGTGTTTGCTACAAGTCCATATTTACCCTATCTTTAATGCTAGCGTCTGGGACAGCCTTAACCTCAAATATATTGGTTATAAAGCACAAAGCTGGTGCAAGGTAACTCGGTACCCTAGGCTAATATCCTTATGGTACCCTTCCTTCCCCAAACACCCATTTTTACGATTCAGTAACCTCAAGATTATATTTTTTTGCTTGGTGCAGAAAGTGCTCGAAACGTTTTAGAATTTGCACCTTACTCTTTCCATACACTTCAAATTTAAATCTTATGGTAAAAATTAACATTCCGTTGCAAGAAGTGTCAGAACCATTAAACTCGACGAACAGGACTAAACTTTTTCCAACTTAATGTAAACCCAGAATGGTTTCATTACATAGTTGTTTATCATATTAAATAATTATTTATATCCTGCACAATTGAATTTGACAGGTAAAAAATCCTACACAATACCTCTTGCATTGATTTTATGTTATTGAACTGTGAAGGGTTAGACCTGCTGTTGACCGCCCTGCCGTCCTAGGTGGTCAGTTGGTTCGTCTGTACGGTCGCATTGACCCTGGTTAAGGTCATACTCTTTAGACTATACTGTTTTTGCGATAATTACTTTGTAAGATTAAACGAAAGCAGATATCAAATATCTGTCTAGTAGTTTTGTTTAAAATGGTTTTTGCCGTTATTTCTGTTTTTAAAGCAAGAAATTATACGGTTTTCACTAAAAAGTCAATTAACCAGAATTTCATTAATTACATAATTAGCTAAAAACATAGTATAAACTGCCTTGGAAAAAAATCAGCCGACACGGAGAAGACGATTTTAAACAGAACTGCCAGATATATATTTGATACCCGCTCTCGCTTAGACGTAAAGTATTAAAATTTCGCTGAAAACGTAGAAACTAGAGAGCACGGCCTTACAAAACGACATTTATTTGGGCAATATGAGTCGGAGAAGGCGCAGTCTTATCGCCGAACTGTGGCGTAACGATTCTAGTACCCCTGAAGTTCCCACACACAAGAGTTTATACGGTCTGTTTCCTGGCGTATTCTATCGCCCTCCGCGTCGCAACGACTAGGCGTAAAGCACCGTTATAGCGAGGTATAAACTCTCCCCAGCTGCGTGTGCCATGCTATGAGAAGAGCACCACCACACATGCGAACACGTGACATTGCACGCAGCGTTTCTACCCGCAGTGTACTTGTGTGCGTTGCTGTCCGAGAACTTCAGTTAAACTTCCACGCTGGAATCCGGAAGATCATGCAACTGTTCACGGTCAATTCAGCAGCTTTTAAGACCTGACTAATTTCAGTTTATTTCTTCCAATATAATTTTTTTTTTTTGCCATTTTCTGATACAAGGGGGGAAAAAACTTTATGGCAGTTACAAAATATTTTGTTTTCTATTGACCCTGAAAAATAAATGTTGTACTCACTGTAAAACATTTTGTTGTTATCACTAAATGATTGTGGTCATCAAAAATTATTTTCATATTTACTACAAAATAATTTGCTAGGGAAAGCTGCCAATGAAATGTTTCATTTAGTCTAATAATTTCACTGTGCGTGTGTAAATTTATACTATAATAAACTTCCAAGGACAAAAATAGAATTATATTTTGTTTTTGTTTTTCAAGGCAACTTTAAAAAATTTTCATTTTACCCCGCACGAAAAATAACTAAACAGATCGGCCTACCTATCTCGCAATGACTTATTTCAAACGAGGAGTGGATGTTAAAATTAATTACTCCGATACGGATTACTATTTTGGAAATACTGTTTAAAAGATGAGAATATAACACAATATTTTTTCCAAGGAAAACAGCTACATTGAAAAACCCTGTTCATATTTCTAATACTTAAATACGAAACAAGTGTTGTTAAAATTTACATTAGACCGTAGTAAAATGTGAGAGAATAACTTTTTCGAAAATATCTGTCTACTGTAATATTGCTTACTGAATTTACGTAATTCGGGTAATTTGTTTAATTTTCTTCGTTTGTAATAAGTGAAAACCTGTAATATTCAGTACATATATCTTAAATCTATTTAAAGAATGATACTTATGCGAAACTGATGTAATGCGCTGTCACTTCGTGAGAATTTTTTTAACTGTAGCCCAGCAATGAGTGAATGCTTATGTTATTTACACATGTAAATATAAAAAAATTAGGTTGTGGCCATACACAAAAAATAGGGAAATTAAATGAATTCTATTGCCTACCTTTAATATTTACGACGTGACATTTCGCACTACCGTAGTATGCACGGTTGTTTATTGAATACAGTTTTGTGAGGTATTTAAATAGTTTGGTAGGGATCCCTGATGCCTGTTACGAGATGATACGGTGTTGCCTGTGATTATGTTATGGCGGTATTCTCAGGTTTTTTCCCCTAAACTAGTGATACCGGGCTCACAGCCACATGGGCCGAGATTTCAGCTGAAATATCCAACCCCGTGGTGCACACTTTACGTATGATTTTCGCTCATCACACAAGTGCATATAACTAAAACCGCGTGTTTTGTACTCTTGCCTGTGTTGTCATTGGTGTATCTTTATTCTATAAATCATATTTTTCGTGATACCTTCACTTTTGTCGTCAAATGTTTCTAATGCAATCCTAATTTATGTTTGTTAATAATTACGGGTTTTTCTCCCTTGACGACAATTACCTATTATTTCAGTTTCTAAATTTTAAATACGTATTTGTTTACAAACCAAACTTAGACATTTTATTGGTTTTTGTTAATTTTTTGTATGGTAGTGCGAAATGTCACGTCGAAAATAGTAAAGGAAGGCTTGAAATGTATTTAATTTCCCAGTTTTTTTTGTGTCAGGCCACAACCATATTTTTTTATATTTACATGTGTAAATAACATAAGCATTCACTCATTGCTGGGTTACAGTTAAAAATATTCTCTCAGTTTCACATCAGTATCATTCTATACATTGAGTTAAGATATTGTGTACTGAATATTACTGGTTTTCACTGATTACAAACGAAGAATACTCAATAAATTTAATTAATTAGGCCTACGTAAATTCAGTAAGCAATATTACAGTATACAGACATTTTTGAAAAAATTATTCTCTCACATTTTACTATGGTATAATGTAAAATTTAACAGTACTTGTTTCATATTGAAGTATTAAAAACATGAACAGGGTTTTCCAGTGTAGCTGTTTTCCTTGGGAAAATATTGTTTTATACTCTTTTATTTTAAACAGTATTTCCAAAATAGTGATCCGTATCGTATTAATTAATTTTAACATCAGCTCCTCGTTTGAAATTAGTCATTGCGAGATAGGTAGGCCTAGCTGTTAAGTTATTTTACGTACGGGGTAAATTGAGAATTTTTTGAAGTTGCTTTGTAAAAATAAAAACAAAATATAATTCTATTTTTGTCCTTGGAAGTTTATTATAGCATACTTTTACACACGCACGGTGAAACTATTATACTAAAAGAAACATTTCGTTGGCAGCTTTCCCTACCAAATTATTTTGTATTAAATATGAAAGTAATTTTTGATGACCACAATCATTTCATGGTAACAACAAAATGTTTTACAGTGAGCACACAATTTATTTTTCAGGGTCAATACCAACAAAATATGTTGTACCTGCCATAAAGTGTTTTCCCCCTTGTATCAGAAAATGGCAAAACATTTAATATTGTAAGAAATAAAATGAAACTAATCAGGTCTTAAAAGCTGCTGAATTGACCGTGAATAGTTGTATGATCATTTCGTAATAGGCATCAGGGATCTCTACCAACCTGTTTATATATCTCACAGAACTGTATGCAATAAACACTAGTGCATACTACGGTAGTTACGTATTTGTTTCTTTTCTTTTACGACTTTAGATAGCAGGGGCTCCGACAGTAATTAACACTAGCAGAATCAATGAAATAATACTTTTAAAATAGACTCTCCCAGCCAATTGTCTTGCAATTGTCAGTTGTTTTTCTTTTACTGTTAAAGCAAAGCTCTCTAACGCAGTTTGAGAACAATAATATTATTTCAGTCTACCCAGACTGTATGTATTATTCAACGAACAGAGGTGCTGTGGTTGCCAGTGTTCATTTAATTGCGCATAAATTACCAATACTAAACATGGAAACGTACTGCAAATAACAGCATAATTTGCTAAATGAACGTTATTATGAGCAATTTGCGTTAATTTATTTCATTTTCCTTTTGTAAAAAATTACTTTTCCTTCAGAGGTCAGATTTTTAAATAAATACTTAACAATAATTACTACATCAATATTCGTTCGGCAAATTAAATGATAATTTTGACTCGTATCGAAACTTTTCTTTGTCATGTCTTAATGTTAGTTTAGACCAACATTTCCAGAAAACGCTTTTTATTTGTTTAAATAAGTTTGTTTATATACGTTAAAAATTACATCACTTCTGACATCAGCTAATGAGCGAGTGTCGGACTGGAGAACAATTCTGTATTATTATGAATAGTATGTCCTGCCATCCTGCATTCTTTCAGCAAACAAGAGGACAGTCAGCAAGAAAACGACTTACCAGCGCAAGCGACATTAGTACGTATGCCCTGCTTGTGAAATGTTTCAAGGTAGCTGAGTACAATACCGATTACCACACGTCAGTATGAAACAAACCTCTTGCGCTACTAGATTGGTCACGCCATGCGCTCAGCGCAGATGACTAGATTGTGAACAGTAGCCGTTGTTTGCCCGTGGAGGATATGATTCCTGGGGAAGGGGGCGTCGGGGAGTTTCTATGGTCCAGCGCAGCATCCCAGTGAAGCTACAATGCCTCCCTGCTCGGCTAGCGTGTTGCGGGTTTGCCTAGCGCTCGTGTGGGACGGTGTGCGTTCCACCGTGGTCGCGCTGCGCGGCACAGCGGACAAACACGCAAACAAATCCTGTTGCCTCTGCACCTACAGCGCGGGTAAACATTTCGATCCCCAGTGCTGGTACTCTCAATTCACCCTCTACCGACATCCCTCTTCAGCCGAAAACTCAAGCTATAAACACTGTGAAACGTAACAGAACCGTCAAAGAATGTGCCGAATTTCAAGCCCGTCAAACACTAAACTATAACTCCCACATTTTAAAGTCTCATTTAGAAATTATATGTTTTGAAATTCGCGAGTGTAAAGTGAAACGTTCAACCACAGTCGTATAGTGAAGTGATGAAGAGATTTTGGTCAGCACAGCATCTAGGTCTTGAGCGCCGGTGAAAGGTGACATGATGTATGGGGCAAAGCCGGAATGAAGGGACGGAAGAAACTGGAGATCCCCAAGAAAACTTGCCAACCACGGCATCACCCGGCACGATTCCAACGTGCGAAAATCCAGGACAGACCCAACCGGGAATCGAATCCGGATTGTCTTGGTGGCAGGTGAGTGCTGTAACCACTGTGCCAACTGTGAGTCCACAGTCGTACAAGACCGTTTAATTTTGGTGGATAGTAATTGGACGGTGCTGGGATAAAAGTATTACAGCTTACTATCAGCATACAACAATGTTAGAGGTACGACAATTTCGCAAATACATTCCAGGTCAGGTTGAACGCCAAAAATATGTATTTCATAATCACGTATGTGATTAGTTGGTGGCTATCGCGAAACGCATTTGACTATTGCAAGCCAATAGTAAATAAGGAAATGATTAATAGAGCTATCGCTTGTAATGTTGTAAGCCAAGGAATAATCGACTGTATCCAGAGCGTGTACAGGACTGGGCAATCTAGTCTACTGCCAGATGAATCCGTGAAATTGACGTACCTCTAAACATTGCCTAAGAGTGGTGTAGCACAAAATTAAAATTAGAAGTTCTTGACTCTAACAAACAGAAAGAAACAATGTTTTTGTGTTTATTGTCTGTCCATAGTTTCCTCGAACTTATTGACAGTCTTGGCAAAGAGCACAATTATCTGCCAGGCCGTATTTAGGGAGCCATCACATAGATGTCGCCTGGAGTGATTTCGGAAAAAGCTGGAAAACTGAAATCAGGACGGCAAGAACAGAGTATCGATCCCATATCTTCCCGAATAAAAGAGAGTCTCATATCAATAGAGACCTGAAAAATTCGCGTTTTCGTTTAGCCACAAGCCATACTTCAATCAACTGTAAGATCGTGTAACTGTCGCAGTTGGTCCTTGGCTTATTTGTAGAGCCACGATTTTATGGCGAAAAGATTTTTGCAACATTTGGTTTCGATGCGTCATGTGCACACCTGCAGCTCTGCTATATCGTCTGTGATTGGATGATTTTACTCTCACTGGCCTTGGCAAATTATAGACGTACGGACTCACAATAATCTTATTCTGATTGGTGCAGTCAAATGAGAAACGTGTCTGAACAGAGACACGCTGCCAATAACCTTGAAATAGAACTGCCGATGTGCACGTGAGACACTGAAACAAAGTGGGGCAAAAATCTTTTCGCGAAAAAATCGTCGCCCTACTTATTTGGCAACTCTTACAATACAGCAAGCAGTCGATGAGCAGCTGTTGTTTGCTCCAGTAAACATATATTCATGAAGGCTAGACTACAGGTCAGTGAAACAGCGAATATTTCCGGTCTCTACTTATCACTACACCGCCTTACTCGGCGCGACTCCATTTCGTTCGGTTCGCTTCACCTGTCTCGCCTGTAATAAAGGCGATGAGTTTAATTTACACGCAAAGTGTGTATCTCCGTGACTGGAGGGGTTAGACCTTTCGCCTCCCGCCAAGGCGATCCGGGTTCGATTCCTGGCGGGGTCGGTCTCCGGATTTGCGCGTGTGGGAAACGTGCCGGACGATACTGCTGGTCGGCGGGTTTTCTCGGGGATCTACCGTTTCCCCCGCCCCATCATACCGGCGCTGCTCCATACTCACCCAGGGGCGTCATTTGGGCCTACAGGGGGGGGGCAAATGCCCCCCATTGATTTGGAATTTTTGTGTATAAATATATTTTTTGTATTTTTAAATGTAAATAATGCTAACTTAAGGACATAAAACTGAAGTTTTATTATTAAAGTATCTAATTTATACATGCTTAATTAATAAAAAAGATGCAACGAGGTCACTGTCGTCAGAAAACAAAATCTTGCCCCCCCCCTGGAAAAACCTGAAATGACGCCCCTGTACTCACCTCATGTCACCCCTCACCCGCGCTGAAGACCTCGATGTTAAGCGCTGACCAAAATCTATAACTCACTCACTCACTCACTCCGTGACTGGAAAACCGGATGGAAGTGTGCTGATTTACAATTACCTGATAAATAAAAATTGCATTTTTTAAAGTATTAAGGTTGGTAAATAACTTAAACCGTTATTTATGCTATTCAACTGTAGAGTTAAACAAGAGACGTCGTGGGCAACAGAGTATTAGCCACTTATGAATTGCATTAATTAAGCCCAAAACGTAAATTTAAGTACCGCTATGAAGTACATGATAGACTACACATTGCGAAGAAGATTGAATTGGCCGTATTATAGTTAGAGAAGATTATTTATCGCGGGAAAACGTGACTGTTTGCTAGTTTCAATGTACATTCACCGTATCAAACGATGACTGGCTTTCGCTTGTGCGTGGAGCAGTTACCTTATTTGACAGAGCCAATAAGAATCCTGCTGTTGTAATATTTGATGTATGTTATTGGTCTGCAGACAGCTACGTCGTGTCAGGTGTATATCACCCAGTCAAACACGTCACTAGAAATTGCTGCACTTCCAAGGGTAATCTGGTACGAGAAATTTTCGCGATAGGCTATACCATCCTTAGGGACATTTTTTTTTTTTTTTTTCGCGAAAAGAATTTCGCCTCACTTTGTTTCCGTGCCTTACGTGCACATCTGCAGTTCTGCTTCGTGGTCAGCGATTTGATATTTTAACTGTCACGAGCCTTGAGATTCTACCGGCAAATCACAGACGTGTGGTATTGCAGGAACGTTATTGTAATTGGCTCAGTCAAATGAGATACGGCTCTTCACATAGTCACGCTGCCAATAACCATGAAGGATAGTTGCAGATGTGCGCGTAAGGCAGTGAAGCAAACTGGGGCGAAGTTGTTTTCGCGAAGAAACAGGATCTCTAACCATCCTCTCTACACATAGTGAATATTGCAATTACAGGAACAGTAACCAGGAGACGCAACACTGTATGTGTATATTAAGTGGCAAGCTCGGTGGAAGATAATCAACAAACCATCACCACGTCTGGAAATATCACCAACCTCGTGGCAATTAAGGGCGCAAGGCTTTAGCGGGTAATCCCGACATCAGTTCAAAAATAGAAACGGACGGAACTTACAAACAGTGTCTAAATCAAGGAGCGGAGTCTTCTATTTTTCGGACAAGGGCCACCTGCTGGGATACACGTGTCCTCTGGACATACGTTTTACCTCTCCGCGTGGGGTATTTATGAATAGAATCTTCATACAGCTGGAGTAGAAACCGTAAGTGTGGCGATAGAACTAGCGTGGAATTTCCGTTATACTCGCACTTACCATAGGTATCCATGATGCAAGACGTACGGTGAACTAAAGCGAATCTACTTTACTGTCACAAGGGTGGGCGTTGTTAACTAATAATAATAATATGGAAAAGTGAAACGCATTAACTTTGAAATTATGTAATGCGTGTAGTAGAAATTTAAGTAGGCCTAGTTGATAATGTAAAATTATAAAGTACGGCTGGGGAAGCGTGTGTACTTAATACTATTGAGACTACAAGGTGGAAAAGGAAATACATTATAATAAATGGACCATAAAGATAAACCATAAACAATATGAAATTAACTCAGTAATTAACTATCCAGACTTCGGGGAAAATAAATACATATCTTCTTATGAATTTAGCGCTACAAAGAATAACAGTCACTTTCATAAAAAGCCTTCAACCTTGTAGCCTACTGTGAAATAAATGCCAAAGGCTTGGTAGAGCCAATGAACAATATAATCTCACTAAAAATAATGAAATGACTCCACTTGGCACCAAACGCAAGCGGAAACCGCGGATCGACCACAGCCTACGACTCCTACGAGTCGCTTCTCCTGTCTTATAGTGTGCATATACCTATCTTGCATGATCAACTATTGTAACAACTCAAGATAAGTCTAAGTTAGGTGGCCTAATTAAGTTATCATAGCTTTTACTACTAAGGGCTATCAATCAATGTTAGAGGGACTACTGTTTGAATACTGAAAATAAAATAATGAGTTCAAATTATAAATGATTCTTAACATAAAATACAATTAATCTTACAAAAATATACAATACATTATTGGTATTCACAATAAGAGTATAATTTGGAAAGTACTTTAAAGCGTGAATTTACCAATAGACGTTAACGAGTGAATAATGGACATTATATTATAAGATCCGACTTAAAATTATCCATAAGAAAAGGAATGTCAGATAATTACAATAATTAGCGTGAAGGTCACTGCATTATTAAACGTGCAAACAATTATATTATTGGCCAAATTTTCTAGGAAGGGGTGCAAGACTTTTTATTTTTAAGTGAAATATTATTGCAGTGATCTACTTAACTTACAATAATTTAAATATCGTGTTTTTTATTAAATAATCATGCATAATATTGAAAACTTTAATAATAAAACTCCAGTTTTATGTGCTTACGTACACAAAAACCTTTTATGCACTTTTCATTCTAAAAACAGGGCACGATCCCCCCCCCCCCCCACACCTCGCCAACACTAAATGATGTCCCTGATGGCCAACAGCAAATACTCGCGTAAAGAAACACACGAATGTTTCTCAACATAAAACCGAACACGAAAACTCCTAAATAATAATAAAAAGGAATAATTGTGGTTTTGATATTCTTGCCCAGCGATGTCTCATCCATCTCAGGGCTACTTGTTGTGAAGGTTGGTCTTCTCTTGCAAATGGCAAATGTCTCACGTTCTACTTACTCATGACTGTTTATTTTAAATGCTAATAAATAAAAAAATAAAAACTAAACAAGACCTAACTTGCACCTGGCCTTACATCGAGCACTTAGGCCTACGCCTATCCCACCGGGGCATGGCCATGCTCACCGAAAACTAAATGATCCAAGGTATCAAAGGCTTCAAAAAGTTCAAAAGGTTCTAATGAAAGATAGCTCCAAAAAGGTCAGGAAGTTCAAAAGGTTTCCATGCTTAAAAAGTTTAAAAAGCTCGCCAAAACATAGTCGGTAGGTATTTATAACACACGATCGCGCGTCTTGAAGATTCGACTATTTACCCAACTATCACATGTTGATCGTTCCAGACTGACGAGACATTCACTCTCCCTGTCCCACTGAGCATGCGCCAGTCAGGTGTGTTTGACGTCATGGGAAGGGGGACTGTCCAGTGTAATAACCTGGCTTGGCACGGATATAATCTGCTGGTCTACGCTGCATCTGCCCTACTACAGGTGTTGATGTAGGACAGGGGAGCGGGCGAGTGTCGACAGAGGCATCTGGTGCCCCCGGAAGGCCACCGCATGTCGAAAGTACCAGAATGACCCTCAGCGCACGACCGCCCAGTGACATGACCACATCCATCACCACACCCCTCACCTGCCGGGACATTGCCCACAAAGGAATCTACAAGCGCTGCAGTGACAACAACCTCTGCAGGCTTCCAGGAACAGTGAACTAAAAAACTCAAACAGAGAAATTATAACAGAACACTCTAGACCTCCACGATCCTTACTGTAAAGGAGTTACTTCCCGAAAACTGAATACTCTTTAAAATTATAAACCAATATAACTTTACCGCCTATTTTCAGCATGGCTGAGAAGAAAAAAATATAAATAAATAACCTAATTTTACCATTGTTACATAATACACCCGATTAGTCGTAATTGTTACAGACTTAAGTATAGATAACTGTGAACCATTAGGGCGATGCTTTCATAATTTTGTACAAAGTACTGGAAAACATAAGGCAAAATAGAATTCTCATACATTTATAAACGAACTCAATATTATTACGTTAAAAAATAATATTTTATGAAAAGCGCCAGGTATTATAAATTAACTACCGACATTTCGATGTATTGTTAATCCTGACAGAGCACTGATATGCTGTTTGGGGTAAGTCGCATGCCTAAGTTTTTCTGGTTTATCAGAGTACTGTTAAGAACCCCACGATTAGATAATTGATATGTAACTGTAGCAAGTCTCACTAATACGAGACATTTATTTAACCATTAGTAAACGAAACTCGTGATTTTTAATCGAAATTCATATCTCATTAGTAGAGACATGCAAAATTCGCGTTATTTTCTGACAACTGACTAGACTCCAAGTGACTGTAGGCTCGTTTGACGTCCCCCACTGACCGATATTGTCGTGACTTGCCGCGTAGAATGCTTACACTGTAGAGCGGCAAATCTCCGTAAAGACGTAACACACGTACATGACAACACATAAAGGTTCGTGGCCAATTTAATCACATATTATGCTCTGTTATGTATAGGAAAGTAACGTTTAGTCCGCTACCAAATGATAACACGAATGTTGCATGTCTCTACTCATTAGTAAAAACATTAACTCATTCAAATATGTAAAAATTCATTCTGCAGTTATTCTTGCAGCCGTAACAGAACTGGTACACAGCTGTTCGGGGAGCTAGTTTCATTTACCAAAAATTTGGGGCTTAATGTCACGAGCACTCATTACAAACTTCATGTTCACGCCACATGGTGAGTTCCAACCAAATATTTTCGTCTAATAACACTTAATTCCATTTTCAAAATCATGTGCAAATACGCTTAATAATTTGTTAACGTTTAAGGAAAGCACATCTTAAAGTCACGTACGTCGCTTTTTATTAAGGAGTTATATTATTTTGAAACTAAATGAGAAAACGTATGCTTCATTTTCTAGATACGAATGTGTTCCCTTGTAATTGAGACTAATATTAATACAACATTATACCTTACTGTTTTTGTTATTTTGTGCATTCTCTCGTCTTAAAATATTTCTTAAGACTGATCGTTAGAAGTTTCACACGTATACATAAGTGTACTTTGCTATAGTTCCTCTCTCTTTATAGTTCCCTTCCTGTGTAAGTAATTTAGCTGCTGCATGATTTGAGATGTTAAAAACTTTTCAAACTAGATGACATTTTCCCTTGTTTTAACGAAAGCGATATCTACATTGTAATTTTCAAGCAGGTATGAAACTAGCCACAGTTTAAACTAAGTTTTCTACAACTCACGGTTTATTCTAAAATATGTTGTTTGCAACCCAGGATCACTCTTGACTACCTTGTTTGCAAACCTAGGATTATTCTTAACTAGTTTTCTGCACCCCAGAAACATCCATAAGTAGGTTGCCCTGCAACAATACACACATATTTCGTATCTGTTTTTGCAGTTTTGCAAAATATATATGTGCAGAAAAAAGAATTTTATGCAATTAGTATGCAAAGTTTATGCATGTTGATATCATGAAAATTTCCAATACTCTTTTATTCAGCAGAGCTGCATTATTCGCATAGATTTTGCATTTCAACTTAGTAATATGTTGGTAATTGAATTCTGAGTGTTTTTTTTTAATGACCCACCACGCACAAGAGTGCGTCTGCGAATCTGAACACTTTACGTCACTCATATTACTTCATGAAAACTCAGTCACAGGGAACTAAATGCAGTATTTACCCTCGTAAAAAAGGACCCGTAAATCGGAAAGAGAAAGAGCGTTTGCGCGAGCCCCCTTCAAGATTGAGTGTCGTGTGCTAGAGTTTTCACGAGCAAGCCAGCCGCTGGTTCGCAAACGTAAAAGAAAAGAAGATGAGAGGTTGCTCTATTCACTGTCGGTTTATAGTTACGGCGTAGCGAAGCAGGTAGTCGGCCATTTAAGAACGATCGCGCAGTTCAAACACTCTCCCCCCAGCGAGCAGTCGATATCTTTATCGATGCGAGTAGGTCGACTCAGGTACTTGCATGACCAGTATACGCACCTAAGAAATTTTCTTATTCAGTGTACCTAAACTAACTCTAAATTCTTAATATATTTTTCAGATTTTCGGACGTCAGTGAAAAAAAAACAATTAAATAGCAATCTTCGGTAACAGGTTTTGCCCACGATATAAACTAATTGTTACTGATCGTGACAAGATTGTTTACACGGGCAAAATATTTCAACAGAGGGTTTGCAAAAACATTCTGATTGATTTTTATTTAATTATTTATGTTGGTATTGGAAAAAAAATTTTTCTTACTTAAAGAATCTAGAATAGATTGATTTAATACACCCCTTAAGATAAATGCTCTAGGCAAATAGAATAAATATTTTATAATACTTTTTTACGGCGATGTTAAGGATGCAAGCGCTGAGTCCCGGTTTGTTAAATTTAACTTTGCTTTGCTACACATACTATCCACTTTGCAATGAATGCTCCCATTTAAGCAAATTTCAACTTGTTACGATAATCATGTGCTATAACATCTTAAAACAATTATAAGCCACTAGTGAGATAATTTAATAATTGGGTCCGTATACAAGAAATTAGCACTGCCTCCGAGTTATATGGCAACGACCAGATCCATTACGATACAGAAGTATTTTCAGAGGAAGGTAAAACTCTACGAGTCGATATTTCTACAGGACTCAGATTTCCAGACTAGCTACATAAATCCACTAAGTGGTTGGCCGCCTAAACAAAGTAGACATTTAAGGACCGTTATAAGACGACTCTAATAATGAGGGAAGGACATACATAGGCTACTTTAATGCTAAATGTTATAATCTAGGCCAGGAATTATATTTTCAAGTGTTACTCATATTTTAAGGCTGCTGCCTAGGCTACATTTGTGTATGGGTGAGTGAGTGAGTGAGATATTTTGGTCATCGTTCAACATCTAGATCTTTAACGCTGGTGGGGGTGACATGATGTGAGTATGGAGCAGCGCCGGAATGAAAGGGCGGGGGAAACGGGAGATCCCCGAGAAAACCTTGGTGGGAGGCAACCCCTCGGCCACCGCGGCCCCGTGTGTATGAGTGAGTGTGACACACAAAATCGGTGGATATATAAGGGTGCCGCTAGCCTGCGCATGTAACAAAGAATCCCCTTTACGCGTAAACCACTCATCTGGAATGGCGCCGATCATTTATTTTATCCTTGAGAATTATGTCTTGAAGTCCAGCGAAGGTATATATCGTTATGTCTTTCTAATATAGTTAGTATTTTCTTTTCAGCCATTTCGAAGACCCAGAAAAGCATTATCCGTACAGAAATTGTATAAACATAGAAGGACGCTGCTTGAAGTGAGTATTCTGCAAATACGAATGTAATGCACGTTACGTAGTTTTATCAAACGAGCAATAATCTCAACTCGCATGCAACATATTCCAAGAGATGGTCACGGTAATATGTGTTACTTAAAAAACTTTCTGAAGAACACATGGACACATCTCAGTGGCACTACCACGGGATAGAGCAGCATTGGACTTAGAACCCATGTATACCGAAAGAGATCTAAGCGTCCCACAAACTAACGCACATTAATTTTGTGCCGTGAACCTTTCTTAGCGGCAGTTTTATGCTGGAATCACTATACCTTGACGAACACGATGCGAAGGGTGCGACGCGAATAAAACCACGTGTCAGCCAATAAGCATCAAGGTTTCTACAAGTCAGCACGACACAAATCGCGAATGCGACGCGATGTCTATACGTAAATTATTTGTATTTTATTTTCTTAGCAGACGAGACAAAACGAGAGAAAAATGGATTTTAATTTTGTTGCCCTAGTGTAGGTGAATTGGTGATACGTGGTATTTTTACGAGAGATTTTTAGCCTACTTTCCGAAGGATAAGGTAGGCTTATGAGATCATCTTTCTGTCTCTGTGTTATTGTGTGTGTATGTGTGTGTGTAACCGTGCGCATGTGTGTCCCACTCCTAAAAACTTTTGGACCAGTGAACCAAATTTCACCAAACTTTGTACACATATAGTCCTTTGTAATCTGACTTAAAATTTTTATATTTCATTTACGCCATGTCCATACTTACAAAATTACGGCCATTTAAAAATGTTTCGTATAAAGCTAGATACCTGAAGAACGTCATTTATAATTTCATCAAACTTTATACACATACAGTACATGCAAAGCTGACTTGACTTTTGTGCATTTTGTTCAATCTTTGTACATATTTTCAAAATGACGGTCATTTTTTTATTTTTAGCATAGTGTCACTTATCTTAGGAAATATTTTTCAGAATTTCACCAAACTTGGTGCACAAATACTACATACAAAGCTGACTTGGCTTTTGTATATTTCGTTTATCCACATGAAATATTTTGAATACGAAGACTATTTTTATTTATCTTTATGTTAAAAAGACATCTCAGAAAAAAGTTTCCCTAATTTATTAAACTAGTCACTCGCGTATAATTTAGCTAGCTACCTTATCTTTAGTATATATCGTGTATCATACGTGTAAATCGATACTATAATTTAATACTCCTAGATTATGTAAACGATTGTAACACACTGTGTTAATTTTCACCCAGTTCGAGGAATATAGACTTATCTGTTAAGCTGATAACTTATTGTTTTGTTACAATACGAAAATCATATACCTTTTTTTTTACGCAAACGTGAATTGTCACCGTATTTCCATGCGAAGAATTGGCAATTGGAAAATATAGTACAAATAAATTGAAAAACAATAGAATTACGTAAACATTAATGGCTGTCATACAAGAGGCAGTATGCAGTGGCTGGAGATATTTTGATGTAATATTTATTTTAGTACTTTGCCAAACTAGTGTTTACAATAACGAGAATTCTTAATATTGCATCGCATCCTTCGAGTGGTGTCTGTTGCGCCATTGTGGTTCCTGCGTTACTCGGTTAAGGTGTATCGTGTATGTAGTTAGTTTTATTTTTCTAAGACCAGACCTACTAGAAATTCGCAAAACATATCCATTGAACCAATGACAAGAAGACTTTTCCGCCTCCTAGGTTAATTCCGACGTTTTAATTTTCATACATTCTTCATCTCATGATCCTTCAGTGTGAGCTACACGAATGCGTGTATTTTTGTAACGAATAGTAAAAGTAAGGAGATAAGCAGTTGCATCAGACAGGTCACATTTGCCTGTAACGCACGTAAAAAAAAGCTCCTGAGTGCTATGAGCAGATTATAAACGTCATCAAATAATGGGTGGTGCGTCTTAAATTTAATTGGAAAAAAATTTCGCCCTCACTAAGACCTCAGGAAATGAATAAATACCTTCCGCAAATGTACATAGTAATACTCTGCTGTAAAACACGCAATCCATTCTACTCAGAAAATGTCTGGTTTTTCTCAGTGCGTGAATTAAAATTCCGCAGTTTTTGCTCTCGACGAAATAACCGAAGACATTTTTTTTATACTTTTGTATGTTGGGTCTCTCCTTAATTGATATGCGCTGTATATCTAAATAAGTATTACAAATAAATTAACAGTGAGTCTCTTAAAAGTCAGTCAACAAACTCAGTACGATATTTGTTACCTATACTGCCAATAATCTATTAATACAACTTGGCGTTAAAAATTATTCTTCACATTACTTCAGTTTTTCCGATAGTTTTGAGTAAAGTATCAAACTAAAAGAAAAGTTATTAAAAGCATTTTGCGTACCCAAAACAATATATACGAGCGTAGAATTTACGAATAAACGTGTTGGCAAGTAAGTGTGGTACCTATAGGCTTGTAAAATTACTTCATAAATATCGAACAGCAAAACCCTGAAACTTTGCACGTCCATCCTTAATATACTGGATCTTTTATGTATATCAATTATACATTGTCGTTTGAAAATTATTATTAGTTAGTAGTTAATTACTGTGTTTCCTGTTTTTAATTCTACCAAATATAATACTCGACTATTTTTTTCACTATTACATCGATGTAACCATTTTAGAACAATGAAACTTTGTGGTGCATAGCTGTCAAATACGATTATGCTTATTTCAAGTTTGTTTGCGTGTTATTGCACGGCTGTTTTAAGAATAGCCGACATAGCTTATTGAGAATCGGTTGTGGAAAAATTTTCAGAAATTAAAATTTCAGTCGTTGTAGTTGCAAAATGGCTGAATAGCATAATGCTTACAACAGTTGTGCCATGTTTGTCAGGATTAATTATCGATTTAATCCATGGTCTATGAAAAAGATTAACATGTATAATCTATAATAGCTTAATCTCGAATATGAACATACAATTTTGCACTTATAAGGTTATTATTAATCGCTACGTTAGACTAGGAGAGAACTGCAAGGTATGATATAGTTGTACAGAATTTTAGGAACTAATTTCCCGTACTAGTTAATAATTGGTTAAACATAACGGTCGCGTAACCCAATTAATTTTTTTTTAATTTATCAAACATTTCCGTATTAAACGAGATTTAGAAAATACGAGATGCTCATTAGCGTTACAATTGCGTTTGACGTAATTATTTATTACAAAATTATCGTCTCTACCAATGCTCTAGTTTTAGAATTTTTGCAACTAAAAATTTTCACAAATAACGTTTAAACTAACTGTAATTTAAACCGGCTATTTAGGCAAACTAATGGAACGATTGAAAATTACAGTAACGATTTTCTAGAGAATTTATCTTTTTTTTAAGTAAACTTACGTTCAAGTTGTGTGTAAACGACACATATAGTTCCAACAGTTTCAGACTGCTTTATAATAATAATTATTATTATTTATTTATTTAGTTTAAAGTGCCATCCAACAGTCTTGCGACCAATAACAGGATGACACTAAACAAATAACAGATATAAATACATAAAACAAATACAGAAACACAGGATGAACAATTAACAAAGGACGTACAAATGAATAAACATACAAAACAAAGGACTAGACAAGTACAACATACACTGACAGGACAACATACAGCAAACCATTTAAAAAGAAGACAGACAGAACTGAGACACACTTAATCAATCTTATTTAAAGTCCCAGAATACAATTTTTCTACCCTTAAAATGATCAAATTCACAAATATAAGTAAAATGGAATGTACGGTACATCTGTTAGTTAAGTTTTTGTTTTTAGATAAAGCGTAAAAAAATTAAGTTTCTACTAATACAATATAATAATAATGATAATAATAATAATAAAACTAGAATCGTTTACTTTTAGCAGAGAAAATATCTCTCACAAGAAACCTAGAATCACATAAATTATCAAAATAAACCAAGGTTTCCGAAACAAAACAAAAATAAAGTTAGTGTTTATCTTTCCTTTTGGAATTCAGCCGTATTGTTGTTTACTCAACTAACGTTTCGGAACACATTTCAGCTGCTCTCTTCAGTGCACCAGAAGTAATCAACTGTGTCGACGCGGCAGAACACCAGAGGCAAACATCTACAATACAACTGCCACGAAAGCCAACAATCGTGCTTACATAATAAACATAACGTAAATGTACACCACCGTATTATTCACAGCACAAGTTTTTCACACTATTCATGACAAAAATTACATTTCTTTAAAAACTATATTATTCGCATAAATACTTATGCATTTTGAGCATTAAAAATTATCTGCATAATGTATAAATTTTTCTTTTTTTATTCTGTGAATTAAAACATACATTAATAAAAATAATAGAAATTGATACATTTCTGTCCTTGTAGAAGAACATTTACAATAAATACAGTATACTGATGCAATATCACACCCGAAATAATTGTGGTAGTAACTGACACATTTTAGATCACTTTTCACCACTACTCGCGCTTAAGAAGGTTAATTGTAATGTTTTATATTTTCACCATGCCTAGATAATATATTCCTTTTTATTTAACGAATTTATTTAAGATATTAATAGCGGTGCTAAGATGTGGACGTAAATTAAAACTCGGACTTTTGTACTTGAAGCACTTATATTATGTAGTCTTCGTAATTACAACGTTAAGCTTATGTGAGAAAAATATTTGAAATTAAAATTCAAAAGTCTCTTGATGAAAATGAAAACCACCACGTGTTTCCCGCGTACTGGCAAAGTCACAGCATATATATGAGAGGGCCGGGTTTAAGTTCCGGCCGTCATTTTGACAAACGAGCCAAGCCTCAGCCACCCCGAGGCATGGATGAGGTTAGGTAAGATTAGTGTGGAGCAGCGATAGAATGAGAGAAGCGGCGGAAACGAGAGTTACCCGAGAAAACCCGCCGGCCAATGGCAACGTCCGCCACGTTTCCCACGTGCGAGAAGCCCGGTTTTGGACCCACCGGGTATCGAACCCGGATCGCCTTGGTTTGTGGCTTGATGAAAACATTATTTTTTGTGCAGCCGAATGTATTCGCTGCTTTTTTTTTCTTTACGATTGCACAAAACTTGAAGTAAGAAGACCAAATGAAGCACTCCACCCCTTAGCAAAACTGTTTTTTTTTATTTTTTACAAAATCAGCTCCGGCTCTAATTCAACTTGTAACATCCCCCCCCCCTAAACTTTAATAACGTAATAACACATTTCCTTGTCGACCCCAAACTTTGTAATCAGTTGAGCACTTCTCTCTCCAAACGAACGCTTACTAAACCGTTTATGTCCTTGTTAGTTAAACTGAATACGAATAAGGAAAACTGTCGCTTCTGATCTTGACTTTACTGCTTTTTTTTTAAATCAAAGAATAAAGGTTTTGTTTTAGGTTTTCCACGACGTTGGCGTTTAAGGGCTTTGGCCCGAGTTTCTCGGCTTACGAGATAATTATTTTTTTAAATCCATACGAGAGTCGATATCGCAAAATTGCTTCGTAACTTTTTTGCAAATTGGTTTTACTGTGCAATGTAATTTTTCGAGATAAACTCTATGATGAGTATAGCTAATTTATCAATTAAAAGGAAATTTTGTTAATTAACTAATTAGCAACTATTTTGCAGTCTTCTGATTTGACAAAATTAAAGTATGCTGTTTAATTCAGTCATAACGAAATTACGAAGTGATTTTACGATATCGGCTCCCATTTATGTTTTAAAATATAATTGACATTAAATGCAATGAAACTCGGGACCATGCCCCTACGACATTTGATTTATCCATACGACGTGATTTCTGTTACATTTGTGACCACTATAGTGGCTCCTGTAAGTTAATCACTTTTTTATTGTGAGTTGTTTCCCGTTACTAAATAACGTAAATATTAAAAGTGCCATAAATTAAGAAAATCTATTGAACTTTTGCGTATGCCCTGTCATACCAAAAATGTTGATGCGTTCGCTGAAATAGAAGATATCAATAAGAAATTGATAAACAAAAGACGGCAGGGGTCAACCCATCATAATTATTCCATCAAAACTAAGATGTGTTGGCAACATATTGCAGTTCTAGAGAGTCAA
Organism: Medauroidea extradentata; assembly: GCA_003012365.1. Taxonomy (NCBI): domain Eukaryota; kingdom Metazoa; phylum Arthropoda; class Insecta; order Phasmatodea; family Phasmatidae; genus Medauroidea; species Medauroidea extradentata. Next base: position 40,327 of record PNEQ01041280.1, read on the forward strand.
AAAGGTTTTAATTCATTTTTAAAATTATCATTATGAAAATATACTACACTTGAATGATAAAGAGATACTTAATTTTATCCACAATTTTATGCCTAACTTGATAGAAATGTAGTTATTGTACTGTAGCTAATATTAATGGTAAATAACTATTTTATGCCTGGAGTTTCGGGATTTACTGAACTTGAAAAGCGTTTTAGAACTTCAAATTTTTTTCAATCATTCTGTTTAATGAACTTGTATTACGTCTGTAAGAGTACTATTGATATTAAATTTTATTGATTGTGTTTTGAAGTCTACATACTAACCCTGGGCAAAATAATGCATTGGACAAAGGCAAGGTAGTTAAGCTGGTGTTCTGGGGGTCAGACGCACGTGAGCCTGGATTACTCCGGACAAGACCTCAGCTCAACTGTAGGATCTAGGAACGGCTGCCGTCCTGAATAAAACAGTGATAACCTGGATGTGGCGAAAGTACGAGGCTTTGGACATCGCAAGAGACGTCCACGTGATCTCATGAAACCTCGGCTCCTACGCTCTAGAGTTGTGACCAGAAAGCTTCTGTATAAATGAGGGTCATTGTCCACGCTTTGGCTGAAGGCTTGTGCTGCTAATGAGGGATTCGCTTTGAATGTGTTTTTCGACCGTTAAAGTGGAGAAAGGCTATGTATTAATTCTGGTGTTGGCTTGCCTCTCCCAGTACATTCTCGAAAGTTTGCATGTTTCAGTTTCATTTTGCCTCCCTGCTTTCTTCACTCGCAACGCCGACGTATAAAATTTCAGTTGCATCGTGGACCAAGTTGTCATCTAACTGTATATCCCCTTGATATTTACGCCTCAGGAATTATCAATAAGGATGACAGAAACCGGAATGAAGTCAGAGACGGTTGCTTTACCCGAGACCCAACGCTACCCGAGGGACTAGCCATTCCCCAGATGGTTCTGAATAATTGATGAGCGTAATGAGAAGGCAGTAACGGAATTCAGAGAGCGAGAATACGGTAGACATTCAACAAATTTCGCCAAACACAAGGGACGAAAATCCGAAACATCCATGACGTGGAATGAACGCGTTTCAAGTAATTATGGGACGAACGGTCTGAACAATTCACAGACGAATTTGTCTTTTCAACTGTAAGACGATCATGCGTTCCGTATTAGCTCTGCAAACGTTAAGAAAAAATGAAACAATTTCTGGACGTTTTACGAGATGGCCATTTTTAGCATATGAAGATTATATGTATAAAATAGCTGCAGATCGTGTTCATGTTTGAACTAATTATATCAGATAAATATGTTCATAGCAACGTATTGTGATGGTTAACAATTGTAATATTTTATGTTTACTGCATTAATATATGGCATCCTCAAATCAATGCTCCACAAGACGTGTGGTGCCTATAATTAGAAAAAGTAGTACTTATTCATAATGTATATTTTATATGTCTAATTTAAAACCTTATAGGCCCCTATTTAATAAATATATTTGAATTTGTTTTCTGAATTATTTGTCTACTGTTTGGTAAAAATTTCTTATGTCTCTTCTTATTTCTAATTATTTTATGCGATATTTATTTTCACGAGTTTTTCCACAATCCCAAGTTTAGTAATAAATTCTACTTATTCTGGTCTAATAATTTACTTGGATTCTGTATGATGTGAAGTAAACTCGCAACAGAATAACGTTAGAGTTAATGGGACCTAATCACACAAAATCCAACACCTAAAGGTTTTTCCGAATAAGGTTGCCTGAAAATACTTTTTCATCCGAAAAAAACCGTTTATAAAAATAACATAACATTTTAGTTATACAAGTTATATAATTGTGTTGAATTAATTTTATATCAATACTAGCAGTCCCCCGCGGCTTTGCTCGCGAGTATTATTCGTAACTGATAATATTTACTTTAATTGAAAAACCTCTTTGTACACAAGATTGGTACTTCAGTCATCAAGTGTTAGAATGTCCAAGCGGCTAGTTGAACTAATTCTGCATATGGATAAGTAGCTATAGCTGTCCACGCGAAAAGCAGTCTTAAGTCTGTCCCTGCCACTAACAGCGACTTCGCCTGAGCCTTATTTATGGTCCTGCCTATTTGACGTTTTGAGATAATTACAGACACCTAAGGTAAAATTTTAATTCAATGAGAAACATCATTTTACCCTGTGCACAACCATTGGTGACGGTGCCCTCAATTATATATTGTCAAAATATTCACTTTAACTTTATTGACATTACAAAGTTTCAGTGGGTAAAGGTTTCGCGGAAATGTTTTTGGTGCCCCAAACCTGAGATTAGTGAGATGATATATCGTCGGTTTACTGTCAAAAGTGACAAAGTCAAAATGAGATAAAATTATAAAAATTCTAGGAATATGTATATGTTGTTCACGAAAAATTTCTCAAGTTTAAAGTCTATTCGTCTTTTCGTACTGTTGTGTCACAGTATAGTGACATACCACATTTTTGTTAATATATACAATTTAATACTGTTTTTAAACGAAATAGCATTTATGACAATCACTTTTGGCAGTATACCGACGATATGTCAGCTGATATTGTAGAGGAACCTAAGTGGAAAGCGAACAGCAATTTTACAACTTTTAAAGACTGCATGTAAATTGCAATAATTCGATCTGCTTTGTAGTTTTTGTGTGTCAGAATTGAACTTTTGCACGCACCTTTTAACGGAATTCGAGCCCAGAACCTGCCGGAATTTAGACCTGAGTAACAAACAACTGCGTCATGCAAAGTCGAAATAATTCATGAAAATAAAATTTTATTAAAAAAATAAATAAATAAAATATCTGTGTCCTGGGCTCATAGAGGTTGTACAACACCACGTCTCGATAGGTTACTGTAGAGTGAACTCCTGTATAGGTTGTTTCTCGCTGCTCGTTCCTGCTTTTCGGATCGTCTGCCTTGATTATTGACAAACAAAGTTTTATTCTTAATAATCACGTTTCTTATAAAGAAAAAAAATTATATACATATTTTTTTAAATATTTACGTAAGCATCACTCTGACGCGAACAACACCTCAATATCGCTATTTTTTAGATAGATATCGTGGGTTGATGGAAAACAAATTTTGTGTTTTTTCACCCTTTTGGGTGTCGAATTTCGAAATATTTTAAATTTACATCTTAAACATTTGTATAAGTATCCAACTGAAGTGTAAATCACATCGCTAGCCCGTTCAGTCGAATCAAAATCGATCATTCACTAAAAAAAACTCATATCACCCCTGCACAGTATTGAGAAATCGAATTTCGAAAAATCTGAAAACCGTTTTGCGATAATTTCTGTGATCATCATCCTGAAGCAAAAATTAATTGTATATCTTGACGGGTTCGATAGATATCGAGGATTTATCTAAAACACGTTCAAGGTCTTTTCACCACTTCAGAGAGTAAATTTCGAAAAACCCTTGAATTACGTTTTAGAATACTTTATTGGTATCTCGTGGACGTAAAAAACACAATATTAGCCCGCTGGGTTCAAGATATATAGACGATTTATTGAAAACGCTTTTCACCACTTTTCACTCCTTTTCACGTCCTTAGGTGGCGAATTTCCAAAATTCCTGAAATTTCTTTTTAGGTATTTGAGAAAGCATCAATCCTAAACAAAAATCACGTCTCTATATAAAAAACTATGGGATCGATATATATCGAATGTGAGTCGAAAATCATATTACCCCATTTTTAACCATTTTAGGGCCGAATTCGGAAAATATATTTTAAATGGTACTTGGGATATTTACAAAAGCACCAATTTAAAGCAAAGAGTACTTCGATATCTCGATTGATTCGATAGATGTGGAAGGATAATCGAAAACACATTTCACGTATTTTCACCCCTTTAAATAAAGAATTTCGAAACGATTTTGAGTCCTGTCATAGACATTTGTAAAAGTAACAAATTAAAGTTAAAATCACGACGATAGCCAATTGTGTTTCAAAGATAAAGACGATTTTTAAAAAACACATTTTGCCCCTTTTTACTGCCTGGGGGTCGAATTTCAAAAAAACCTAAAACTGCTTTTTGGGTATTTACGTAAGCAATATTTTGAAGTGAATATCAACACTCTATCCCGAAGGGTTCGATAGATATCGATAGTTGATTGAAAACACATTTAAGGTCTTTTCAGCCCCTTAAAAGTTGAACTTCGAAAAATCCTTAAATTGGCTAATATGCATTTTTACGAGTGTCCTATTAAATTAAAAATCACCATGGTTTGCCCTCGGGTTCGAGCTGTATCGACGTTTCTTCGGAAACACATTTCACCCCTTTTCACCCCCTCAGAGGTCGAATTTCGAAAAATCCCTTCTTCTTAGTGCTCGCCTACGACCTGAAGGGAACCCCCACAAAAAATTTCACGATTCTATGTCCAGTGGTTTGGGCTGCAGTTTGATATGTCAGTCAGTCAGTCAATCAGTCAGCTTTCATTTTTATATATATAGATAACATTTTCTTAGTAATAATATAAATATATTTTAGATAAATATTATTATTACACACTTATAGGCCGCTAGAGGACAGCGCGAAGTGTCTACATTGTGTGAGATTTTCTCAGGCACCACATTTCTTTCATCTTCTCACTATGCATTTTCTTCCTTTCTTCCTACCAAGTAGTTCCTGTCTTGAATTTCTTGGCCTCTTGACCCACTAGCCATTGAAGTATATTGAATATTTATCTGTCTTGTATATCTGAATCTGTTATGCCAGCATCCTTAAGGTATTTTCTGATTTCGGTGATCCACGTCACGTTCTTAATACTTTCTGTGTGTTCCAAGATCTTTTCGTTTTTCTGATGTCCTGCATTCTTTTAATATGCACATAACATTTCAATCCGTGTTTCAACATGTCATGTACTATGCTAGATATCTGTTCGGTCTTTTGTCTGCTCTGTAATCTGTAGCCTTCTCGTGTCTTTTTAGGTCCAAGAATCTTGATGACATTCCTCTCTGTTTTTATACATGCTAGTTCACCTTTCCGATCCATGAAAAACGTTTATGATGCGTATAAGGTTTCTGGTTTGATGACAGTGTTGTAATGTCTCACTTTAATATTACAAGAAAGCATTATTAAGTGTAGAGATTTCCAGTCTTCCAGAATACTTTAGTGATACTCTGGTGTCTTTGTTCGTGGGTTTATTTCTAGATCTATTTTGCCTGTATCATCTCTCCAAGATATTTGAATTTGCGTACTCTCTTGACCTCCCCATATTTTGTTGTAATCTTTTTTTTTTTTTTCAGGTTGACATGCACTCTGTTTTCTCGAAGGAGATCTGTGGTCCGACATTTTTAGCCACCTCTTTCAGGACCTCAATTAGTTTTACTGCAGTTTCTGTGTTATCTGTTAGTATTACGAGATCGTCAGCAAAAGCCAGTTAGCCAATATTTAGTCCTTTTGGTATCCTTCTATTCTGATTTGTTCATAACATCCTTGCATCTTCAATTCCTTTTCTCATTCCATGACAACTCCATCTACTTGTATGTTGAACAACTATGGTGACAAGCCTTGTCTCACTCCTGTTATCTCGAAGAACTCGAGAACTCCAGAACTATGACCGTACTTGATTATATCTGTGTTACAAAAAATTATACAAAATTTAGTTGACAATTTAAGCCAGTTTAAAGAAAAAGGCAGGATTACATAATTTTCTTGTAATTTCAAATCTTATCAATGTAAATATAAGACCTTCGTTGGTTGTCATGGAATTCAATGATGAATTTTCTTCAATCTCTTATATTTCACTTTTTATATGTTTATCGAACTGCCAGTGCTTGTCTTTACAAAATTTTATTTTAATTACCTTAACAGAGTTCATAAACCAGGATATCTTACCTCTGAGCTGATATAACATAGTACAGCTCCAGTGTTATGCATTTCCTATCATCACAGATCAAAAGCTACATGAAACTCAAAGTTCACTATATCATTTATTAAAGTTAATTCTAAAGTTATCGTTGGTATGAACGAAAGTGCTTGGATCTCCTTAACTGTCATAGGCCCTAAATTTCCTTCGCGAGGTACAAGAAACATTCTAAGCAATTGCTCTGAGGGGAATGGGGACGTGAATGTGGCTAAGGCCTTCTTTACAAGCCGTATAAATCGTGATTAAGTGCTTACCAGACAATAGTCACTGCACAAAAACAAAACATTTTGTTAATAACTATAAGACTTTCACTTAATTTATAAAAAAGAAAATTAAAATATTTATCAGCAAAAAAATTGTTCTGAAATTTTTAATAGTTTCTGCAAAATTCTAAATAAATGACTTTTGGGCACAGAGAAACAGAAATATATCTGACTATTTATATATATATTTCCAATCATAGGTAAGGCATATAGGCTTTACGTATTTTCAACAGCGAGGTCATTAGAGACAATGATACTCACCACAATGAAAAGAAAAACCAAAGAAACTGTCAATAGTTTATTAATGATCCTTTCCATGTACTTCTGGAACGATTTTGGAGAACTATGTAAAGCTAAAATAAGGATGGTCAATTGCAGGGAAATCGAACGCATATCGTCCATTCTGCTAGTCCAACTTGTTACCGTTGCGCAAACTCACGCAGTTTTACAGATTTGCTATATTTCCCAAAATTATACGATTCACAGCAATTTCATGAAGATTAACAAAAAAAATTTGCAAATAAATTTCCGAAAAACTTCTTCTAAAACAGTAATAAATATATAAAATATGATAATCTGCTTAAGTTCATTCGGTTCTACATAGAAGATTATGTATCTAAGCGTTATTTCAATTCGATTGTTCAAATATGACCCTACTTTTAACCACTTGATAACGGCCGCGGTTGGCACAGAGGTCAGAACACTCTTGTCTTCTATCACGTCTATTCGGTTCGGATTTCCTGCGTCGTCGGTTCCAGGATCTTGCCCAGTTTTACGCATGTGCGAAGCGTACTGGACAATGCCGCAGGGTTTCCTCTGGAGTCTCTCATTTCTCCCGCCCCTTCTCCGTGCCACCACCTTCCAGCTTCCATGTCGTCCTTCGGGGTAAGAGTAAGATGACTTCACGTTCACGTATCACTTGCCACTTTATCACGTTCACGTGTACGTAATACGTAATCAATTGACGTGCCATATTACGATCCTTCACATAAGCTGCAAGTAGGCAATGAAAAAGGTCGTGAGAGAGACTTTAAATTATTAGTCAAAGATAACATGGCACAATAGAAGACATTAACTCCTCCGAAATGTGATTGGCCCAGGCGATCACGTGGTACAACTTTACGTATCACTTTGACATAAAAGCTTGACATCGACAAGCTTTTCGATACGTGAAAGTGAACGTAAGTATAAAGTGGCGCGATCGTGATAGGGCCCGTCCAAGTGCGTTTGTCAAGGTGTTTCTTGCTTACGTGAAAGTTAAAGTAAAGTGAACGTGAAGGCACCGTAATCCTGGCCTAAGACCGAGTAAGGTGGCAGCACAGCGGTAACACGTTGGGCTCTTATTCCGGAGGACCCAAGTTCGATTCCTTGCTCTGACCATCCTGACTTTGGTTTTTAATGGTTTCCCGATATCACTCAAGGCGAATTCTGGGATGTTTCCTGAACTAAGGCTATGGCCTACTCTTCTCCAAGCTCCTGTCATTGTACCAAGTGATGTGTTACTGTCTCTAATGACTAGAGACAAGCAAAAATTCACGTTATCGTTTGGTAGCAGCCTAAACTGCTATTTCATATACATAACAGAGCATAATATGTGATTCAACTGGCCACGAACTTTTAAGTGTTGTCATTTACGTGGGTTATGTCTTTACAGAGATTGGCCTCTCTACCGTGTAAGCTTCCTCCGTGGCATGTCACGACAATATCGGCCAGCGGGAGACGTCGAACGAGCCTATAGTCAATTGGAGTCTAGTCAGCTGTCAGAAAATAACGTGAATTTTGCATGTCTCTACTAATGACCTCGCTGCCGATGGTAGGGAAAGCCCACTTACATTATCATACCTTCGAGATAAACATAAGCCTACGAGCGCACTGCGATAAGTCTGTAACCGATAGATACGATATCCTGGCCCTTGAGTACCTTCCTCATACGATATTATTTAATTGTTTATCACTTAAAATATTTACGACGGTGTTACTGTAGAGCTTGGCTGAAAAGTGTTTCAACAAACTGTTTACAAACTCTTGGCCTGTTGAACTGTACACATGTCTTACTGAGCAGTTTCTGGTAATTATCCAGCGTTTACTTGAATTAAATTAAGATGGACGAAAAATGTCAGCACACACTGAAGATCTGAAAAAGGCAATTAAATACGAATATCCAAATACGCCTTTCAAAATCACATGCAAGGGTATTAGGAAACAGTATATCGACAATGTGGAAAATAATATTTCAAGTGTTGTTTATATGAAACTTCATTGTGTGTATCATTCACGGATAAACACGTTTCTCTTTCACATTACTTCTTTAAGGTTCTTATAACCTAAATGGAACTTATTCTGATCATTCACCAGTTCAACGGGCCTAACTTCAAATGTTCATACTGTAGGAAATAAAACATAATGAACAATGTATAATTAGACACCCGTGTAGGTAACATATAAATCATATTCACCATGGACATTAGTTTCCATCTCCGAACAGTCCGCAACACTTGTATTAAGTATTTTCCCTGGACTTAACAACACACGGAAAAAATAATTATTTCAATTTTTGTCCATTTAGGTTTTTTTTTTTTTTTTGTTTCATTCATGCCAGAGTTAGTTGGTTTATAGCCTTTTGATCAAAGAATCGGTAAGCACCTATGATATCAAACGTCTAACAGCACCCAGCCAAATTTCTAGCAATAAAATTACGCAATTTGTTTATGGCATTGAAATTTTTCACATAAATAGATTATATAAAAAGGGTTTTAGGTTTGTACAAAGGATGTTGTTTAAAATTTCAAAATAATGAATAAATATCATGCTGAAACAAACTTCTCCATCACAATATACAACATACTTCCAGAGACGTAGCTTACTTACAACGATATTAAGACTCTGTATTGGTTATTAACTTCTGAAAGCTTATTTTTTGATAATGTTTATATATTTCCATCTTCTGTATACTATTAACTTAGTACTGTAAGTATCGAACACAGTGTATGGGTTTTCACCACAAGTAAAAATTGACTGTGAAGTAACAATTAAATGTGTACCTTTTTTTACCCTTGAAAAGTGGGTCTGCATAACTACTCACTTTGTCGAATAAAATTTGCGGAGAAGCCCCTTTTTTACACTTATAGGCTAGGCACCCTCTTTATATGGTTTTCGACATAGTTATATTTTAAGCTTAAACGATAGTAGACATAAAATAATCTGGATTTTACCGTGATATATAATATTTTTAAGCAAGAAATTATACACGTTCAACTTATAAGTCATTTAACCAATATTTAGTTGCATGATTAGCTAAAAACATAGTACTTACTGTCTTTAAAAAAATAGCCAACGTTGTGATACTCATTTTAAACAAAACAGCTAAACCTATGTTTTATATCTACTCTCGCTTTGCTTTAAACAAATTTATCGCGGAAACACTAGAAACAGGGTAGCATGACCTTAAGGTTGTGGTGTATAAGCACACCAGACACGGCGTAATCATGGCAGATTACAAGCTGGTATGAATAATATGTGACGTCATTTGTAAACTTATTTTTAGAGTAGGCAACCTTCCTGCTTCTGTGATCACCTAACTCGCGAAGGTGTTAAGCCCTTGGATGTCACGCCATTACTTACCACCCCTTACACCCTAATCAACTACCTATGAACGAAGGCTTCCCTGGTCTTTGTATTCGTTAATTTCCGTCTGTGACGCGCGACAAACATAGTCCCTGTCCCTTCCTCCCGCCTTCCGACGTCGAGCATCTTCCACTCCGTAATTAACCCGGGAACTGGAACAAAAACGTTTATCTAGTTTACGCCTCTCGCGACTCTGAGATATCCGCTGCCTTTGAACTAGTGCGTCAGGCTTCGTCTGAAGTTACGAGGCGTGAAAACATCGAATCAAGAATAGGTGAGATAATCTCGGAGAGTCAGGCAGGTGGAAGGGTAGGCATTGAATATACACATGAACAGGAGTCGTCCAGCGAGGAGAAAACTTCAGACACCTAACCGGGAGACTAGCAAATTTCCTAATCTTTCCTTCTGCGATCATCACTGTCACCAGTGATGTTACTAGATAAGGGAATTGGTGTATGGAAAACAGAATAATCATTGAACTGCACACAGCGCTTGATAGATTGGTTACTGTGGAGGTGTCCAAAAAGCATAACTATAGTAGTTACAACTGCATTTGCAAGAATTTCGGAAATCCAAGCACACTTTCATTTTTTCCACTGCAGAATACTTGCACTATATCACCTCATAATAAATAAGGGAATTAATAACTATTGAAACGTTTTTAAATGTTTCTAGACACTTACATTACTGATTTGCCCTATCAATGGTTGCCTAGAGTGAAACATTTTATTTAACGAAACTTTAAGCAAATGGTTTTTACCACGTTATTTTTTAAGATATTTTACAATCTCAAGGAGAAAATCATTTCAAGTTTGATTCCATGCACCAGCAACGTTTAGTAGTTTTCGCTCCTTATTCATCACATAAAAGGTCCACGTTAACTTAAATACTTTCCTATTTCTACGTGCAGTAAAAAAAATAAATATGTTTAAGGGAATGTAATTTAGAAAAAAAATCTTAAAGTTTAAAATAAATACTATTAAACTTACGATGTGTTGATTAATTGAATGATCACTGTATCGTAACATCGAAAGTTAAATACATAGCATGCGTCAGTTTCCGTAAGGGCACCACCATGCTGAACAGATCTTGCATATCCCATCGCTCGAAACGTTGAACAGCTGTGCAGTCATTTTGTTGTCGACTCGTTTCAATCAGAATTTCAGCGGCGATGCTGAGTTTTTATCACGTAATAATAACGATAAAGTAACTCAGTTCGTTGCTATGGTAACTAAAATGCCATGTAACCGTTTTTTATACTTATTAAACACTATAAACATTTCCTTTTTTTAATGTACCGTTTATTGCTATATTCACACTGACGAAATGAACACTAGCAATTCAGTTAGCATGTGATAACGTTCTTAAAAAGTTTCTCATTAGCAGACAAAATTTAAAAAACGTTGCTGTTTTACATGGCAAATATTCGACCGAAGCGCTGTAGGTTCCGCATAGTTGTCTCAACCTAATTGTAAATGCAAATATTGACAAATGGCAAAAAAAAAAAAAAATTGCAACCCCAGTACCTTGCAATTGTTAAAAGTGCAGTATAGAGTACATATTGCTGTGTTATTTTCAATAGTTGTACAATAGACATTGTTTTCTCGTCAGTTAGCAGTAATCTAAGGTACGGTATTCGTGGATACAGCTTTCTATCGAAGCATTACAAGTAGCTGCAGTAGCGAACGAAGCACAGCCTTGCGACCGAAACAGATCCACAATAGACGCTAGGAAAACGCATTAAAATATAATACTTGACAATTCTCCTATTACAACAAGACATGAAATTGTTATTCACTCTCGTCCTAGGCGTTAAGGCTCGATTTCAGTCGCAAAATTTAGTTTATTTTTTTTATTTTTTTTTTTTTTAGAATTCTAAGAAGAAAAATGATAATATGCGACTATATCTCAATTTTTACTAACATTTCGCTACAGTACAGGCCTTGCGATATAGCTGTTAACTTATAATTACGCCGTAATCTGTGTGGCAAATTTCTTTATATTCATAATTTGCCCGACAAATTGCGACCTAACTATACATTACTAGTTCAACTGGCATGCTTGTACTGTAGCTCTAGGTAAAAAGAATTTGCGGTATAGTCGCCGATTTAATATTTTTCTTCCCAGAATTAAAATTATAAAATGCAATACGGCGACTGATACCTAGCCTCAAAACTGTTTCATGTCACCGGGTCATATACAAAGTGTTCAGAAAAACCCGCATAGTATACACACCACGCGAGTGCTGAGCTCAATTGGAGACGAAAATGTCAGTTGAAATATGTTGTACGATGAGATGTTACATTCACAAAGTGACAACAGGGCACTGTACTTAGTCCTCTTTTGCGCTCCACAGATATACTACTAATCTTACTACTGCAATTTAACCTGCGTATTATGGGTTCAGGTTAACTTCCTGAGCAGTCCAAGCATGATTCTACGTTTACTCGACGTAACGTACATAAAAAAATACCTGGATGTGGAACGCAAGAGTGGACTTTCTCCGTGCAATGTATTCTTACGTTGTGCACGTAACATTTCGCCACTTGCTGTGCTGTTGCTTCTGTACATATTATAGGTTGCTAAGCGTTTTTATTACATACAGAAATTTACCAATCAGCTTTGTCAACAAATAACATTTTACTTTAAACTTAATTTCTTAATATCATTTGACTATTACAAGAATGTACTGCATTTTTCTTCTGAGTACAAACAAATTTACGAGAAAACTATTTAATCGTACTTACACCACTATAAATCTAAGCCCCTCAAATACCAGCCAGCATAATCGCAAATTATCCCGGAATATAAAATCTGTTAAAAAGTATCAAAACATTTTTGACCGTGTGCTACGCACATTTTTAATATCACGCTTATTCTTTACTCTGCATTTACTTTGCGATTAGTGAGCACACCTTTGTCAAATAAGTGTATTCTCATAACAGTGTTCCAAGTATAGCAATGAAGTTCAAAATAGATTTGAACAAAACAAGGTAATAAGATACTAAAAACTAAATAGTCGCCCACAAATACGTCACAGTAACTGGTAACGTCATAATTAAGATATCTTGAAGTTTCTGTTGCAATACGGTATCAGTAAAGTATTGCTATTACTAGCATCTTAAAACTAAATCATTTTATATTTTAACAATAATTGTTAAGAGGACTATTAAAAAAGAGCTTCCGCAAAGGAGTCATTTGAAAAGGCGTGTTTTCTTATATTAATTAGTTGTGATGATTAAATATCATCCTGTCAATAAAAGTAGGCTAACGTATTCCAACCCATGCCCACCTCAGGAGCCCGGATATTAATGTCCACAATATAACCCAGTTATAGTATAATGCTGGCCTACCTATTCGTATTTCTTCTCATTTATACTCACCCTTAGAGTTCATAGATATCACGTGCCTGTTGTGTGTAACTATATCATAATTTAAGGGTGTATGAGAGCGTATTATTGTTTATAGCCAAATAAAAAATGTTCTTCGGTTGTTGGCTGAATTTATTTAATGTGAACTTTGAAGACTCGAGGTAACACTGAGTAACATTTTGTAACATTTAGAGTGACAAGCATTTCTAAATGAAACGGTAAATAATATATTCTATTTAAATGATGAAGTTTATATGCTTCGGCTATGATGAACGAAGATTGGTTTCCATCCCATGAGTTTCTTTTGCTGGAAGAATGATATGTCTTATATAATTTTGTTTGGTTTTTACAAACCTACTAGCGTTATAAAGAAAATTTCACGAAAAAAATACCTTTAACTAACAGTTTGCCGAATTACTCCAAAACTCGTAATTTTCAAGGTACGATAAGAGTTACGTAAAAAACAATACGATTATGTGTGACCGTGTAAACAAGTGAAATTAGAATCAAGAAAATAGTGTTATAAGTTGCTGATTCTAACAGGGTTTAATAAGCTCAAACAGAAATGCTGTGTTACGTAGTTATTTTAATGATCCTCTCTGTTGTTGTGTTTCAGAAATTACCAAATGGCTTACGCTGTAGGGAAGTAAATTTTATCTTTTGAACGTGTATTCCACGCAGGTATTACAGTAACGACATTTTTATGTCCTCTATTGAGGGGCGTATCACGTAGTTTATTGTTTCCCTTATATCTGTATCAAGGCATGAAAGAGTGAAGATACGCCTTACGTCCATGTGTTAGGTCATTAAGTTGCCCACTTGTCTGGTGTGGTTTCACTGTCTTGAGATAGACAAGCGACGAAACGCTGAGCACAGCACTGACACGAGCATTAAGTACCCCATTACACTGAAGTGACCCTGTCATTTTTAGTTACAACATGTAGCCAAGATAAGACTGGCCTGCTCTTAGTTGCTAGTAAGCTTTAAAAACTGCACTTAAAAGAATGATTTTGTAGATAGTCTTAGGAACCATAATTCGGTTAAAATAGCAACAACACTTGAGTTTGTTTACAACAACAATTACATTGTTCTTACGTATGTTTACAAACAACCTCCCCTCAAGGCGAGCCTGCGGGTCTATTATGACCGCGTCGCAAAGCAGTTTTGCGATCGCTAGCCACGCTAAACATGACTTAGCGATGAAAGCGATTACAACTCTCCCTACTTGCGACTGCGAACTGTCCACGTGACGCACACATATCGCAAAGCCTTCGCAAAGTCCGTCGCAAACCAGCACGTCGTCTCGAGGGCTCCCTACGACTCGCAAACTGAATTTCTAATATAAAATGGCGGACATTTTCCTTGAGTTGCCGTAACCTCACATATTTAAACAACTGTAATTAAATTAAATGGCGTAGAAACAGTCCGATACGTATGTTACATAAATATGTACGCTTCACAAATCAGTTTTATGAATAAAACTGCAGATTATTTAAAAAACTACACGACTTCTGTAAAATAAATGTAGATTTCGAACTGATATGACCATTCGAGTTAGCTGTATTGTTTGACAATTCACATTTTAAAAATATGAAACTACAAAATTATCAATAAAGTCTTTTACAACGGCGTCACTTATACTAAAAGTATTACTAAAACGGAAATCTTGTATAGTTATAAATTTACAGATACAGTACTTGTGTTGTCGTATTGGATTATTGGTTAGCGTCGTTGACCTCTAACCACGTTGCATTTTTGGGCGTAGGATCGATCCCAACGTCTGCCAAAATGTAATTTTTTTTTTTTTTTACTTTTTAATTAATTAACCCTCTCCATTTATTCAGTAAATTATAGTTATATGTACTGTAACTTATACGTTTATAATTAATACATTATAATTTTTCCGTGCAGTTGTTCTTACCGCCATGATTAACTTACGAGACAATTAACAGACATAACAAGTAGTATTTTATAATAAAAATTTTTTTGCAATATAAATAATTTACTTTAACGCATGATTTTCAAGAGAATATTCACTAACTTTTATGGAGACATAATACTTGGGTGAAAAACGAGTCTTTCAAATGTAATAACTACGCCGTCTCTTAACTCGTGTCGCAAACATAAACACTAAATTGTAATACAAAAGAACCACACATTCTAGAACAATTTCTCAACATCAATAAAGGCATATATTATATACACATTATTTGTGGAAGCGTTAATTTTCATTTGGTACTAAGACCTATTTTTATTTATTTCGTTTGAACATGTGTATATTTCCGTGTTCTCACGAAGATCAACATTACGTTGGAAGAATGATCCTTAGAAATTTTATTCAATGTATATCACTTTCAAAAATGTCTTACTGCAGTACTTCCCTTGTATACAGCATCGCTAAAATAGCTTACGTTTTGTAATGGGATTCTTACTGACATCTAGCGGAGCATATATAAACTGTTACGTAATAGTTAGGCTAGGTGGCACTACCATCGAGAATGGAATTTATCCACAGAAGCATTGCCAACTGCCGTCGCTGAGAGTGCGTTGTCGCAAAGTTTTTGCGTATTCGCAAAAGATAGCAACACTCGCAAACGAGGACGGTTATGATACTCATGATCACAAATTCGCTATCTAAACCACGATGCATCGCAAAGTTGCGTGCAGTCGCAAGCTAGCGACGCGAGGTCATAATACACCCGCTGGCTCTATTCCCGGAAGGGTAGACCCGGATTTTCGCATGAGGAAATCGTGCCAGACGATCCCGTTGGTCGACGAGTTTTCTATGGACTCTTCCCTCCCACTCCTTCATTCCGGCTCTGCTCGCTACTCACCTAATATCACACCTCACCACTGATGGAGACTTAACCGTTAGGAGCTGACCAAAATTTCCTCACTTTGCTCTTTATAGAAAACATCACAACCCGGTTTTTGTACGAACAATTTAATTAGTTACAAAATCAAAAGTGGATTGCTTTGTTGGTTTTCACATAACTATGATTCATGCAACAATAAATTTTTCTCAATGTGGTCATAAGTGATATATATTTTATATATATTATATATTTGTTTGTATGCATGCACGTGTAACTCAACTCCAAAATTACATAAAATTAAAGATCGTGAAGTGATGTATATAGCATAAAAATTACAAAGTTAACAGGGTATGTTGTAAAAGTCGATGCTGAAGTCTGTGGTTGAATGAAAAAAAAAATTTAATTCAACATAAACAAACAATCAAAAGCCTTCCTAGACAGCGTTTATCTGCTTGAGCAAATATTTTCTGTAATTAAATAGTATTTAAGCATTTAAAATTGTGCTTGCATGAAATAATCAAAATTAGTTCATCAGAAAGTTTTCGTCCGATAATACTTGGTTTCCAAACTTGACTTTTAGGGATTTTCGATTAAATTACAAAAATCAATGGAATTCATTCATAGTTTAAGACGTGTAATATGGTGTATGTTATTTTAACAAATTATTTAAGATAATAACTGTGCCTAACTGATGTTTTTACTCAGTGTATGAGTGGGTATTTTTTTTTTTTCAATTAGCATGATTTTAATTTAATTTTTGCTTCCAGTTCTTCCGGCTGTACTACGTGTTTTTTGGCTAACGGTCACTATAGCAAATGAAGTCTACGCTCAGTTCTGTGTATGCGTATATTTTCTGCTTTTTATTCAATAAATCACCCGAGAGTAGTTTGTTTATTATCTGCCGCTCGCCTCACTGTTGAAAAATTGCCGTGCATGACATCTGGTCTCGCTATCGCAGACTAGTTTATTGACTTGTATTTCTCGCGTGGTCTGCGAGATGAACTAACTTTTTTGTACAAACTGGTCAGCAGCCATAAGGACATTTATATGCTCACAAATAACACGCAAAAGAAAAAAATTCGCGCGAGCAAACCATTTGTTCATATAACAACGATACAGAAAGGCAACTGAAGGTAATACTGGATTTTCAGACAGTTACTAAAATAAAAATTGACTGTTTTCTACCGCTACAGCTTTTACACCTGGATATTTTCTAGTTTATCACTCGAACTTCAAAATTAAATGATTTTTTGTAATATACGCTAAATCACCCACTTTTCTCAACGTGCGTATGCAAGCAATTTTATACTTATATTACTAGGTTTAAGATTAAAAATACACCTTCGAACCTTATAATATAACGCATGTATAGAAAAATAATTTACTTTTGACGTTGACTCACGTGCACACATCCCTTTCTACGAAGTAAGTAAAGTGAAACAAATGTTTTTTGTTACTTAGTATGGTAACCTAATCACTGTACAATACCAACCAAACAACGTTAACCTATATTTATTCACTGATTTTTACTGTCTGAACCATTATGCTAACAAACTGCCATTATATTAAGTGAATTTTTAGATTGCGATTGAAATTTTTTTAGATTATTCAGAATGATGATAGTGCCGTAAACTGGGGCAACTTTGGGCCGTTTTGGGATAAATTTGGCCCAATCCAAATATTAGTTCGGGAGTCATTTGATTAATAAACAGATGACTGAATTCCAGTTCTTAAAAAGTGAATTTAAGCTGATAAGATAAAATTTTAATTGTTCTTCACTATGCAACATAAAAACCAAAACTTTTAGTGGGACAAAGTTACCCCCCAGGGCCAAAGTTTTTCCAGTTTACGGTGAGCATAAAATAGCATACCACATACATGTTGTTGCAAAATTTAGTGTCAATGTGCTGGCAGAACTTTCCTCACATCCAGAAGAACAAAAAATGTTACATGGCACAGGTCCAAAAATGCACACGTTTCTGCACTACAGTTCGTAGTGCATGTCGTAAAGTTAGAGATGACGGTATATCACAAAAATGTTTTGTGCCAACACTCCCTTTAAAACGCTGTAATTTATTGCAACATACAGGATTGCCAGTACGTCTGACACAACATATGTGTCTACAGACCAATAACAGGCATCGAATATTACAATAGCGGGATTCTTATTGGCTTAGTCAAATGGGGTAACTACTTCACGTACAAGCAAAAGCAATAAATCTTCTGTTAAGCTGAACGTACTTTGAAACCCAGCAAACAGTCAAGTTTTCCTGCGATAAACCATCGTCTCTACGTATATTGCTTAGTGTGCAGGCTGGATAGTGGTACTGGAGAATGCCATTCCAGCTCTTATTGGCAACTACATATCAGGTGAGTCGTATTTAACTGGACACTACGCACTGCCCAATGTAGTTATTCACAGACAGATTTTCCAGCCCGCGTGTGTCATGTGATCTGCAGTACAGAAACTGTCCATTTTCAAACCTATTATTCATTTTGTGTTTCTAGATTTGAGGACTTCTGCCGAAATGTTGGCATTTAATATTTTCAAAATCAAATACCCCGTATGTAGGTGACCTGTGGTTTGCAACGATCAGTAACGACAACATTCTCCTCCAAAATAATGTTCTCATTGTATCGCAGAAGGTTAGAATACAAGCTGCGGTTTTATAGATTATGTTATACATTGAAATGCTTAGACTATAAAAAATGTTGTTAATTTTATCTCCTTCACACCAGTAATTGTAGCTAATTTGTAATTGTAAATATTTATTTTGCCTTCACCAATAGTCAAATTTTGAGGTCATTAATTCGAGCAGAAAGCTCTATATTTTAAAATAAGTTCCTCTATCTGCAAGTGCCAGGACCATAACGTAATTATTAATCACATGTTTTCAACGATAAAAATGAAATACCGAAGCGAAGGAAAAATATTTTACACACCAAAGTAAATACAATGTTAGCAACCAAAAATGGATCGACTATTCCCGAAAGATCAACTGAAACAAAACAAAAGGTTTGTACTCGACTTACGCGTGTATTAGACTACAATGTTGGCAGCGCTTCTAGGTTTGATCGGGAGAAATTACCTACATACAATTTAATTTGTGTGCTGTACATTGGCTGATTGTTTCAACACGCTGCAGTGTCATACTTGCATCATAAAACTACACTTGTTTTCTTGTATCAATAGGCTGCAGTGGTCTACTATCATCAACATGCTGCAGTGGTTTGCTAGTATCAAATGACTGAAGTATTATGTTATATTAATGTAAATACACAAACCTAGCGACATTTTAAAGTATAATGTTTGCCACAGTTAAAACAGACATATTAGCTATCAAGCTGCGATAATTATACTTTTGATATTATTGATGATTAAGTTAAAAATTTTATCATAACGTCAACGAAAAGGCATGTAAGTGTGAACGCATAACGTATGATGTCACTTATCAATTAAGAAAAATATGTTTCATCCAGTAAAAAGTTTGCTTATACAGTCTAGTAATACACAAACTAATGGAGTTTTTTTTGGACACACATACGCCAATGCAGCAAATGGTGTCTCACAGAAAACCAGAGAATACGCCCAAACAAGCAGACAAGTAAACAAACAAAAATACTTTGTTTGTTACAGGCAAAATAAAGGTAAATATAAAGAATCATAAACGAATTCCCTTTGCTTGTATACTTGTATGTTTGCTTGTGTGTATACTCTGGTTATATCTAGGTCCGACCCCGCCGTGAATCGAGCCTGGATCGCCTTGGTGGGAGGCGAGTGTATTATATACTGTGCTAACCTCAGCCCAACACAAAGGTGTAAAAGTGTAGGTTTAGTGTAGGGGATTTTTTACGTGTTCATGGTATATAATTGTCGCCAACAAAACGCAGTTGTGGCTAATCGAGGTACAATACTCTATACATTTTTAATAGTCATATTCAACACGGTTGTCTCGGGTTCGATTCCCGGTGGGGTCGGTCCCCGGATTTTCGCATGTGGGAATCCCGCTGGTCGGCGGGTATTCTCGGGGATCTCCCGTTTCCCCCGCCCATTCATTCCGGTGCTGCTCCATACTCACATCATATCACCCTTCACCAGCGCTAAATAACTCCATGTTAAGCGCTGACCAAAACCTCTTCACTCACTCATCCTGTAATTGGTCAGTTTGCCTCCATTTCCGATACCAGTGCTCAGGCGACAGAAATTTTCCTTGTGCCGAACGTTTAATATTGACCTTTTTAACCTGTAGTATAATTAACTCACCCCCAAGACACTGAAGGCTTACATCTCCCAATCAGTGACCATGAAGCAGAACTGTCTGTGTGCACGTAAGGTATTGTATTGAAATATATTGGTGCGTAATTCTTTCCACCAAAACTCAGTAGCTCTAATGATACGAAACGTCAAGTCGTACGTTGCTTGACATACTAATCCCTGTATGAGATGTAGCAGTGCAGAACAAGTTCGTGCTCCACGGAGTAGCTGGCCGTTGACGCGATCGTGCGTGGCCACCAACTCAAAGCGCCTGCAATTACCGCGGCACACACTACCACTAGCACAGCTGATAAGCGGGATTGCATACTCCGCAGGGGACTATCGCTGTTCGCGGCGGGCTTTGCTCGCGGCTTGCAGACGCGTGTATTAGCACAGCGTGAGCTTGCATTAGTGCGGTGCATGCACAACGCTCAGAAGGCAAACATTTCTCACTTAGGGTAGAAAAGTACACTCACGAGATTAAATTATATTCTTAGTAGTTCACACAGTAAACTGGCGCGCACATGATTCCTCAACATTAAGCTGTTCATTGACGTGTGAAAAATACTTATATCATAAGACTTATATATATATATATATACTTATATTAATGGAATACTTACACATATAATAATTAGATCAATGTAATACCTACAATTAATATATAATAATTAAAAACGCACAATATAATTATGTATTACATAAAAATAACATGTACAATTATCAATATAACACCTATTTAATGTATCACAATGCCAGATGTACAAGGGTTTTTAACTGAAATTTATAATCTTCTAATTAACTAAGACATCTACATATTTAGTTATTTATTATTGCAAGAAAATGAAACTGGTAAAATATACTCAAACTTATAATTTATGTCAGTGTAATTTTGACAATTTACATAGTGGTGAACGTCATTTATTTTGTTCCTATGAACTCTTACATGGATTGAGAAAAAAACATTGTTCACTCGGCTTAATAAACACTGTAGCCTGTTATCCACAATTCCATTTTAGTGTTTGCCTAGTAAAAATTAAATCAAATTTACGATTAAGCTACATTCTAAAATAAGCATAATTTAAATATAATATAAGTAGTTTTTTACTATTTTCATGTACATACATTTGAACAATATACGCCATAAAAGTTGATAAAGCAAGTAAATTTAGAATTTCAGAGTTTTAATAAAACATATCTGACGAAAAAAAAAATATATATATATATATATTGTAAAGAACCAAAAAATATTTATTCCTTGTACGCATATACATGATGAGTCTGATAACACAGACAAACGCTGGCAGGTGATTCCTTAGAAAAAAAAAAAAAGACAAAATTGTAAGAACCCCTTTTCACGAAATGGATTATTATGGGAGCTGTGCGCCCCCAAAAGTCGGATTTTTAAATGAATTAAATAAATTATATTATAAACTAACTGCGATTCAGCGACAAATAGGCGATTAGTGGATTGTATAATGGAGATCATTCACTTCAGGTAATCTGGTTGGAAATATCAACCTCCCTTATTGTGTTGAAATGGGAGTTGCCACCCTGCGTTTGCATGAAACATATTAACCGAAACTTGTAAGAGATGTATTTTATGTATTTATTAATGAGCACGTTAAAATTTAAAAAAAATTGTCGTGTCCAAACACTCTCAAGTGAACCGTTTGCGTGACATCCGTGGTGATATTATTCGAAACAGAAAGCGCGTGTCCTGACAGATAGGCAACCCACTACACACTGGACGTGTAACTATAATGAAAGACGGACACTGCGTTACTATTATTTACCAATGTACAAGACACTTTACACATTAAATTACTGTGGGGTCTATCTGTGTTACAAAATTAAGTTGAGGGGGTAGTTTCTCAAATTTCATCTCGTATCACGTACACGTTTTATTTCATTAATTAAATGTAAAACGTCCGTATTGATCTGAAAATCACTAACGAACTCTACCCGCATACTCCTTATTAAAAATTAAAACAAATCATACGTGCAACGTATGGTATACAAGGTTTCGTAAGTAAAGTGTAAGCGAAAGCCTAAAACTCTTTTCTTCGCCATAACATCGTGGCTCTACAAATTTGTTCTCATGTAAGGAACACAGTATACATTAACATCACACCATATATGTTCAATGCATCCGTGGACCTGCCACAAGTGTTACGTGATTCCACACCTGATTACATTGAGCACGATGTGTGTTGCTTCCATGCCAGATGCATAAACTGCAACCATTATGCACATACCTCGCGAACGGAAACGTTTATAGACGTGACACATTACAAATTACTTATGCATAGTTAGCGTGCTGACCAATAATTCATAACCAAATAGGCTTCAGCATCACGTAGGTTTATGCAACATCAGGGTTGCAACCCTTATTTGTTCTACTACGTTAACTTGTGATGGCAGCGAGAGGAATCGCAGAGGTTGTACATAATCGTCCAATTACTCATAGTCATTCATATATGTCACTGTTCTATGTCAAATACTTTCTGCAATGTTTACAATAAACACAGGTTTAGGCTCACACTTCAAGGTGGCCCACCAACTTACGAAACATCATATACCATACGTCGCACGCATGATTAGTTTTAATTTTTAATAAGGAGTATGCGGGTAGAGTTCGTTGGTGATTTTCAGGCCAATACGGACGTTTTACATTTAATTAATGAAATAAAACGTGTACGTGATACGAGACGAAATTTGAGAAACAAAACCTTTAACTTCGTTTTGTAACACAGATAGTGCCCACTATAATTGTAATGTGTAAAGTGTCGTATACATTGGTAAATAATAGTAATGCAGTGTCCGTCTTTCATTATAGTTACACGTCCCGTGTGTAGTGGGTTGCCTACCTGTCAGGACACGCGCTTTCTGTTTCGAATAATGTCACCACGGTTTTCTCGCAAACGGTTCATCTGAGAGTGTTCGGACAAGATGATATTTTTTGTTAATTTTGACATTCTGATTAATAAATACATAAAATAAATCACATTCAAGTTTTGGCTAATAAGTTTCATGCAAATCAGGATGGCAACCCCCTTTTGCACAATGAAGAGGGTTGATATTTCCAACAACATTCTCTGAGGGGAATGATCTCCAATATACAATATACTGTTCGCCTATTTGTCGCTTAATTGCAATTAGTTTCACAAATATAATTTTTTAAATAATTTCAAAATCTGACTTTTGGGGACGCACAGCTCCCTTAATTGTCCATTTCGGGAAAAAGTGGTTCTTACATTTTCACCTTACTTTTACCTAAGGAATCACCTGCCAGCATATGTCGGTGTTATTCAGATTCACCCTGTTTATGTATACAACGTAAATTCGTACCACGTTGATAATATAATTGGAATGTATCTTATTTATTGGTTTTTACGTCTCGTCAACAAGGTCATTAGAGACGGTGACAGACAACTTGGTACAATGATAGGAGCTGGGAGAGGAGTCGACCATGGCCTTTGTGAATTAACCATCCCAGCATTTACCTGGAGCGATCTCGAAAAATCTTAGGAAAATCAAATTAGGGCTCTCGGCTAAGAGAATCGAACCCCAGGACTTATCAATTGCGAGGATTTAGTAGTTTATACACTTTGGAAGCCTGTCCAGATTGTTGTAGTGAAAACAGTTGAACACGATATTTTTTTCATGAATACTGGCTTATAAAACACGTCAAGCGAAAACAATTTGTTTCCCTTTGTGCGACAATGGTCTGAATGCACATGGTGCGCAATGACTATTAAAGTGACGTCATGTAACGACAGAGCAGTGCGATCAGCGCGTCAGGGCGTCCAGACACGATAAATCGGGTTCTAACCTCAGTCCGTTCCAATCCAGGATATAGCCGACAACAAACTGGGCTAGTATTTTTGCGATACTATATTATTTTACATGACACTGTGGAAAAGTAATTCTGGACGAACTATCTAGCGACTTGGGATAGCACACATGTTAGACGAATGATTATTGCAAAAGAAGGCAAGGGTTGCACGTACCCTCAATCTAAAAATTATCAGAAGTTTCACTGAAATTTAAACTTCATGATTAATTATATTTTTCGCATGACTTAACACAAATTTTGTCTTATGAATCTTAATCAAATACAAAATAATTCTACTGGTTTTGTTATCTACTGGACTTCGAGAAGTTTCAAATACACCCAAAAATATGTCTATATATATAATTTATTTATGTTATATTCAATAAAGATTATGTAAAAAAATTATTAATTCACAGTGGTGGGAACCATTCTGCTTAAATGTTTAAGTGAATCAGCTTAAAATTTTTGCCATTGCAGTACAGTATCCTTGTATTGAACCAATTTTGAGACACTGAAAGTGGACAGAGATTATGTGTGGTATACAAAAATATACAAAATAAATTCCACAAAGAAATATGTCATTTAGCAGACAAACACTTTTAAAACAAATACCTGAGCAAACAGAACGTTAGAAACCACTAAACACTGAAATATGTTCATATAATGCAGCCAACATAGAACGGAATTATAGACATAGTTCTACAGAAGTAACAAAGTACATAGCTTCATGAGCTACGTTTGCAGTTACATAAATGATTTGTTCTGTGGGCGTTGCATTGTAAATTGATTAATATATTTAATATTATCGGAAAATTAACCTGACTGGCCATGTTCTCTTGTATCGAACTGTCATTCTGCATGTGATACTGCAGGAGTGACTCACACCTTAAAATTCCATCAATTTGGACCAATATTCCCGTAGATCACAAAATAGAAGATTACGTACATAATAACTGTTTTGTCAATTGGATTACGGTTTATCATGACTCACTCTGTGGTTTCCGGGACGAGTAATAAAACACCTGCATGGGATCAATATGCAAACCCTGAACTATCTGGTCTGGAGCGAAAGTTATCACTCAATACAGCAGCAGTCAATGTGCAAACTGTTGGAGCTAAAACGTATACTTTACTGCGAATTTTACCGCGAAGGTAAATTACCAGCGAAATTTTCCTGTCCCTTTACATCAGTCGCGAAAGGCTGTTCACGGTCAAATGAGGACGTTTAAATAAATTGTTTGCTGTTTACATTTTAGCCAATGTGTGTATTCCAGCCACTTGTTAAATATAACGTTAATATTGTAAATAATAAACATAATAATCGTAGTATATTGAGGGTACCTACAGACAAGGCATCACGTCGCAACGGCGGAATTATGACTAAGCGTCTGTAAGCATCTACCGAACTAGGGACGCACCAAATACACGAAAAATAATTTTTTTTGTGGCAACTACAAAATATTTTGTGGGTATATACCATGCAAAATGTACTTTGTGGCACCTACAAAACATTTTGTGGGTATATACCATGCAAAATATGTATTGTGGCCACTGCAAACACTTTTTGGCCACCGCTAAAATATTGAGGTCACCACAAAATGGCTTTGTGTTTACTACGAAATAGTTTCGCAGGGAAGACTTTCTACAACATTATTTAACAGTGTATTCTGTAGATTCGGCTGGGGGAGAATGTGACAACAAAACTATACTCTCTCTTGCAATGTGAATTGACACATTGAGTGTAATCGTCTACATTTTCCCTCACAAATAAACCAATGTTACTCGGAAATATAAAGGTGAGAAAATGTAGGTAAAGAAAGAGGAGGGGGCAAGAAACGAATTTGCACAACTAGGTTGTCTTAAAAAGCGATATGCCCCCTCCCCACCTCCGAAAACAATTTTGGCATGGGTCTGTGCCAAACCCAATGAGATGACATAAAATGAAGCCCTACGACGGAATGCTAAGGTCCGTTCTACAGTGAAACGGAAGCGTAAGAAAGCGGATACGTAACACGCAAACGAAGCATGCACACGGGGTGAAACTAATTGTCTATTCTACAATGCATGAAAACGCATGCGTAATGGTACGGACTTCCAGTCTATGAAACTACAAAGTATTTCAGTTGTAAATTTCCAACATTAGCGACAAAATTATTATTAGTATGTTATAAATCATGTAGCAAGGCCGTGCACGTGTTTTCTATAGAAATGTTAACCGCCACATAATTTTAGTTTTATAAACGTTAGTCAATATTTTAGGTACAAATAAAATGTTTTCCATCGTACGTGTAATTTTTCAAACGATACTTCACGAAAAGTGTTTCGTAGTCTTTTAGCCACAAGTAATAATTGCAAATACAATGCACGAAAGCGAATTTAATTAATAACCGTGAAAACTCAACGTGTAAAAACTTCGTAAACAAAAATGGTGGCGAAACACGAAATTCTCTATTTCTATTGGCTACACACAAACACGGACACGTAAGAGTTCGGAGTTGACCAACTCTCTTACGTTTCCGCATGCGTCACATTGTAGAACACACTCTGAGTGACTTGCGTTTGCGTTTTTGTGATGCGTATATGCTTGCGTATTATTGTAAAATTGGCCTAAGTGTTGTTAAAACGGGAGAGTTCCGAAGAAAAACCATCCAACAGCTCCTATGTTCGTCACGTTTTCCTGCGAGAAAAATCAGGTCCATCTGGGAATAAAACCATGTTAAAAATCGAGCGCTCCAGATCCTCTGCCTACCTTGCCGCCAATGTAAGCTATGAGGATAGTTTGCTGTTTCCACCTTACTCATAAATGTGACGTCACTAGCTAGAATATCTTTAACTATTGCCCTTAACAAAACCATTTTCAAAAACGCTTACACCGTCATTGAAAGCAGGCCAAGAGTTTTCAAAGCCCACAATGTACGCTGCAATCACCGTGATGTTCGTATGCCGTATGAGTTCTAAACATGCTGTAAAACATCGCTCTAACACATCTGCTGCTCGAACAATCACAAATTTTCATTTAAAAAATTACCGGCAGAACATTTTACGTGGATGTTTAAAAATTTAATACTAACAACCCTCAGTTTTTTTATTTTATTTTCTGTTTATTTGTATCTGAATTATTTAGTGATATGTCACAATTCAAACTACTATTTAATTAACGACATAGAAAGCATATTAATATTTCAAATGTAGGCACGGTTATTTTTACTACGTTGTCAAAATATTAAACGGTTCTTTTCAAAAGGTTATTTATGCATTGAAGTGCGTAACCGACTTGTATTTCGCTTGATTAAAAAGAAACAAACCAAGTTATTCATATTTTAAGTTATTGCTGAGTCGTTACATAGACGAGCCAACCATTCCAAGCCTTATGGAGTATTATGGAAAATGTGTATTTCTGTGCATATGTCTAACAAGACTACATGATTCACAACTATAGTTAATTAACTGGTCATTCATTTATGTTTTGGACAGTCTTTAGTTTCAACGCCATGTTCTTTGTTTAGGTGGAACGATCATATTTTCCGTTATGGAAGTGTGTTAGGAAATGGCCTACTTCATAAACCAATCTGATTAGAGGAGTGTAATTTTTAAAATATCACACGTATACCATGCCCCAGACCGGGTTTACAGCAATGTATGGCCGTCTCCATTTACTCTTTGAATGTCGGTTAAATTACTATATCCCGTTTCGTTACACATTGATACAGGCATCCACATTTTAATTTCAGCAACATCAGTCCCAAATATAAATGTGTCAATCAATTAATTTAATTGGAAGTAGGAATTCGAGAGCCGGGGATTGCCTTGCGACACAGAGTTTTATGCCGTGGACAGCTTAATTGGCCACACCCATCGCAATCACTTGGTTTGATTGAAAAGCCGTCATCACGAATTTGCGGAGGTTTTATGGTTGTTTTTTAATTGCTGAACCCAGTGTGTCGGTCCTATGTGGGAACATGAATAAATTTGGTTTATTTTTTAGCGTTATGCACAGGGGGATTATGCGAATACGGAAATATAGTGACCGCCGACGTTACATTAATATGTCACAGCTTGCTAATGTTAAGGTTTTCTGCCATTTCGCGCTTTACGTTGGAGCGAGTACGTAAATAGAATTAGATTAAAACTGCAAATTGGTAGATAAAATGTTTTGGGACAAAATTGGTTTTATTCAATAAAAATCCCGAATTTTTCGGTTGAAATATAAAAATATGCAAAACGAATGTAAATTGTAATTTCAAAAGAATAACTCTAACATGTTGGTATGACATATAAAACGATCCAATCAATTCTAGTTCATTAACCTAAGCAAATATATTGACACAATTTCATGAAACTTTGTGGTTAGAAAAAAGTTACAGCTGAATATATAGAAATAATGCTAGCAACATACTGTTTTAACTCAGTTCCTGATTTAGCTGCACTAAATTCCCAGAAGACTTGCTTTGTAATCTTTAGATATGTTATACATTTATTGTAAAATACGTGTCAAATAAAACTCACAGATGGCTTCCTTTGTTCAACATACAAATGTTTAGGCCAGTGCACGTTACGTTAATGCAGTTATGGTCATCAGTTCATGATTTTGTATTAGCGTAACTTTGTAAAAGATATGTGTTGCAGTTAAACATGGATATCTGATTAAGCATGCTTTAGAGAGGACTTCCAACAGTAATTAGAATTTTTAACACATTTCTCTCTGGTAAAAACAGCAACATAGTAAGTTGTTTTGCTTCATATCTTTACACAAATTCTTATGCTGTGACTTAGTTGATTACGGACGTAGTTACAGCTGAACATGTCCTTCTCTTAATCACTCGATGTGAATGTTGAGAGGTTTCCTTAACAAAGGCCATGGTCGATTCCTGTCCGAGGTCCTGGCCTTGTATAAAGTTTTGTGTCACCTTTTCTAACGACCTTGCTGACGACGAGACGCAAAGCCTACTTGACTTTATTATAATTTAACATTTTTGGATCAACAATATGTAACAAATGCCAACGTAAAACTTCACACGGAAGCAACTGTCATTAAATATTAAATATGATGGTGTGATAGGATTAGGGGTTTGGTTGGCTTCAGGGATGTACGTAAATACAATTTTTTTTTTCAAGTTCTTGGTTGCAACGTTATGTAATCTGTGCCGACGAGATAAGTTGCACGTATTGCCGGTGCATGTACTCGTTCATAAATGTATTAGTAGTTGAGAATTTATCTCGATCTGGAGTGTTCTTGCAGTTTTGCATCTTCAGAAATACAGTAGTCAATAACACTGTCTTAGTTGGCTGGTTTTACACATTTAGTGGCACCAGTAAGTGTATAAAAATGTGAATAAGGAAGCTGTGATAATTTCATCAGTATTCATTAATCACCATTGACTATAATCATGAAACCAGGAAGAATAATCTCTACGAGGATCTGTCGATATTTTACAAGGGAATGGTGATGAATTAATAAATGGTACGGAATCAAAATCCAACGTAGCTAGAGACACTGGAGAAACCCTGGAATAAAGTTAACTGTATGCTGGACTCCAACATGCTGAGTGTAACACTGAAACACAGTTTCGCTCTTGAACTCATATCCAGTTATAACTGTACATCTGTAACACAGAACGTGTGTCATTTGCTGCCAAACTGTTATCATGTGTCACACCACTGTTTATTGGAGAGTATGTTAGTAGCGAATGTTCACATACCCCTGCGTTATCTTGAAAGTTTCTTCTAGCACCCCAGCTAGTTAACAGACCCTGACACTGTTAATAACTTTCTGCAATACATGCTTCGATCCCCACCTTACGTCATGTTGACCTCATTATTGTACATTCGTCTCGTACTGGAAAGGTCCTCGTCACTCCAAACTGACGATTCGGTATTGGCAAGAGAATGTCTTCCAGACCCAGTTATAAGCATAATTATAAAAGTGTTGCTGTTGCGTATCTTGCTTACTACGTGTACTGGCCAGGTTATTACGTAGGTGTCACCTACCTTCGGCATTTACGCCTTAAGTAATTAATTTTTATTAACAATGGGGAAACGGTTTTCCAGTTTTAGTTTCTGCTCATCTTTTTCACACTGGCTCATTTAGTTGACTATTGAAAGGAACATATCTTAAGACACACACATTCAAGAAACGTTACTTCGAGAGTTTTATCTGATCTAGTTTACTTTTCAAAAATGCGTCGGATTTATCACTTATATTAAACTTCTCGAAATCCTCTTGAAACTCTGTAGCAAATAAAAGCGAGGTACATGTTACCAATTACGTTTAAATGTGATATTACGCATTACTTCTTACATGTACTAAAATACGTGGACCTGAAATAAATAATAGTTAGGCTATATTTCTCAAAGCAATATTAATTATACAAAGAGCAAAAAAATTCGTTCTATTGGAAATAAGCGTGAGTTTGAGAATTATCTGAAAATAAGTTTTTCAAGTATTTAAATTACTTATATACGACTTTATTACGGAAGAGTATAATTTTTAGGTGTAACTGTAACGGCGCGGTTCACCTCACTTTTCAACGTCTTGTTTTTACTTTTATATTGTTACCAGTTTTTTTTTTCTTATTTTATACATAAATTGTGATTAAATCTTCCCCTTAGGAAATTTTTGTATCTCTCATAGTTTTTGTATGATGAGTCTTAAACGTCAAAATTTGGACTTTACGATTTTAAGTACGCCACTAAAACCAATTGACATTCTAAACTGAAAAAATTCACACTATAACAATGTTGTAGGCTATGATTTGACATATATAAAAACAAAAAAATAGTGTTTAAAAAATTATATTTTTTTAATTGTCATTTAAAAATTCTGCATTTTTTGATTAAATACAAAAATATTTTATTTTCTGGTTTTATATATGTCAAATCACAGCCTACAACATTGTCATACACTGTGAATTTTGTCGGTTTGGTATGTGAGTTGGTTTTAGTGGCGTACATAAAACCGTAAACTGCAAATTTCGACGTTTACGACTCATTACGCAAAAAAATATGAGAGATACAAAAGTTTCCTAAGAGGAAGTTTTTATCACAATTTATGTCTATACAAATATAAAAATAAATAAAGTCGTTGAAAACTGAGGTGAACCGTACTAAGTGATAACTGGAAGTATTTTGGGCTCTACTGAAGTGAACCTGCCCAAGTTAGGCTGAATTTGTTTAGTGAATAGTTTATGTTTACTTTCCTTCAGATGTTGTACAAATTATTGAATATTATTTTTTAGAATACAATTAACTAAGTAGGTATATTTTTTTTTTTTTTTTTTTTTTTTTTTTTTTTTTTTTTTTTTTTTTTTTTTTTTTTTTTTTTAACTTTGTGGTTTCTTCCTGATTAGTTAACGTTTATTGTAATTATACTTTCCTCGTACTGTGTCTCTTATTCTTTTGTCTCATTTATAATTCATACCATTTTATGGGCTGGATAGAGTAAAGTTGAATTCTGGAACTTAATATTTTTTTTTTATTTACACGAACACAGGCTGGACTGTTTTCCTGTACATTCGAACATTTACGTAGCAGAAGCAGATTCGTCAGAAAACTTGGACACTTGAACAGACGGGAATGGCAGTATATGTGTGTGGTGATTGTGTCAGATGCAGTGTAATGAAAGTAGTGCAGAACATAGTGAAGCGTGCATCGGCTCACGTCAGTTGCGTGTAGTTCGTAAAATGACAGGATAGTGCAAGCGCCGATGTTCTTTAGATTTTCCTAGACTCGGGTTCGCGTGAGAGCCCCATGGTTTGGGCTCACTGGAAAATCGCGAAAATGTTTAACATAGTCTCCAATACACTGTAGTATCTCAATCGTGACACGTGTGAACATTTTTCTGGCAAATCACACACGTTCTGTGTTATAACTGTACAGTTCTAATTGGGTCTGTTGAAGAGGGACACAATGCTTCATATCAACAATAGCCAATGTAGGTGCAAAACCTTTAGTGTTATACATATCATGTTGGAGCTTAGCATACAATCAACTTTTCCCGCGATTTATCA
The DNA here is from genome assembly GCA_003012365.1 of Medauroidea extradentata. Classification (NCBI taxonomy): domain Eukaryota; kingdom Metazoa; phylum Arthropoda; class Insecta; order Phasmatodea; family Phasmatidae; genus Medauroidea; species Medauroidea extradentata. The sequence continues at coordinate 72,380 of PNEQ01041280.1, forward strand.
GTGTCTCTACCCATGGAGAGTAAAATGTGAGGTGTTATGCAATGCGGTCTGTGTGACCCACAGATCGAAATTTCCTTGTTTAATCGCGTCCTTTGTACACACAGTCCAGAAGGCTCATTTCTAAACTTAGGTACAAAATAAAGGTTACAGACTACGATAACATCCATATCAAAATGTTCATACAGCCGTATTAAGGGCGCGGTTCACCTCAGTTTTCAACGTCTTTTTTTTTTTTTTTAATTTCTATATTTGTACCAGATATTTTTTTCTTATTTTATACACAAATTGTGATTAAATCTTACTCTTAGGAAATTTTTGTGTCTCTCATAGTTATTGCGTAATGAGTCGTAAACATCAAAATTTTGACTTTACGGTTTCAAGTACGCCACTAAAACCGACTTAACATACCATACTGAAAAAATTCACACTATATAACAATGTGGTAGGCTATGGTTTGACATATATAAAAACAAAAACAACTATTTTTTGTATTTCTAAAAAAATTTTGAAATTTTTTAATTTTTGTTTTAAAATTCAGCATTTTTTATTAAACACGAAAGCATTTTATTTTTTTTACTTTTTTGTTTTCATATAAGTCAAATAATACCCTACAACATTGTTATACACTGCATTTTTTCAGTGTGGTATGTCAGTTGGTTTTAAGTGGCGTACTTAAAACCGTACTGTGCAAATGTTGACGTTTACGACTCATTACGCAGAAACTATGAGAGATACAACAGTTTCCTAAGAGAAATATTTAATCACAATTGAAGTCTAAAATTAGAAAAAAATACCTGGTACAAATATAAAAATAAATGAAGACGTTGAAAACTGAGTTGAACCGCGCTCTTAAGGTGGCCGTCTGCCCACGTCGCCATGCGGTGTGCATATCTTCGGCTGGTACCAGAGTATTCAAAAACTGCTCATCACTAGAGCCAGGAAATATTCGCGGATTCAGTTACCTGTAGGCCAGCCTCCAAGGACATGTGTGTTCTCTAGCAGACAGCGGCTGTTCATTAGCTGCTCGATGACACAGTGAAATTGGCCTACGTTTAGTTACAGTGTTATTATTGGTTCAACGACTTCCACGAGTTGTCAAACAAGTAAACGGCCAACTGTGAAAAGGGCAATAACTTATATTTGCTGGAATGCTAGCGTGTACCTAAATGAAAACGCGAATTTTCAAGGTCCCTACTCATCACACACGAGAGATGTCTGCTAAAGAATTAGCATTTAAAAAACGTTAAACGTGTGCGTACCCGTTCCCAGATCACCATTGCTCATTAAAGCATATTTTCTAGCGGCTGAATAGGCTTGTATTACGGTCTTTTTTAATCGTGTAAATATTGGCGCAGAATGTTTTAAAAGGTATAGGCGTGTACAGTACACCTTTATATTTTTAATAATATGTCTCATAAAATGACAGGGTCGCCAATGCCCACTGCACCCGACCTTGCACTGCTCCAATCGCGGTCCCCACGATGACACAACTGAAATGAAAGCAGCAATGAAAGGAGAAATGTTCCTGGTACTGGGAAATACAGCCCGGTTATTTCATTTTTCTTTCGTAAACCCAGGTTGACAATTGAAACGCTTCACGGCAAGAAATATGGCATAACTGTAAATAATTCGATCAGGGAGGTTGTATAAAACTGATTTATAATTCTTCACCTCAGAACGAGACGATCGTAAGTCACGTCATGCCAGCTTTACAGGAGAACAAAGAGAGAGAAGGGAATAGTTTTTGTTGTCTTGCTTCTGTGCTAGTATTTGAATTGGCCAGCTAACATTAAATGTTAGCATTATAGTCTTTCTTTTGCAGGTTTGAATTCCTGTCACTAAATTAATGTATTCAGCGTGTTTATAAATGTTAAATCAGGGCTGGACTTACGGTATTTTGACTCTACATCAAAAGTAAGTCTCATGCAAGAGCGTTTTCGGCAAGAATACTGCACGTCAGTTCAGTGACTTGCACGTAGAGGCTTAGAGACGCGATACGTGTGCTGTCTCATACCTATCGCTTCCGCACTACTATGTAGGCCTCGAACACACAAAGACAGGGTGTCCGAAAAGTCAATCCATTAATACAAAAATTAATAATATCCGTTAGAAGCAAGTTAAAAATGTGAAACTGGTGCAAAAGTGTTTAGAAACTCTCCAAGAGTATTTTCTTTTCAAAAAAATCACATCCGTTAACCTTGATAGCTCGTAGCACATCTATTCGATATTCAAATTTCGTCCACACATTAGCTAACATCACCGGAGGGATCGATACAATGCCTCTAGTTATCCGTTGTCGCAGGATTGCAAGATCTGATACAGGTGTTTGGTAGGCCTGATCATTGACGTAACCCCTGAAACAGAGGTCCGTGCCTATCTTGATACGAACTTTCATGGACGATGGATCGGTCATAATGGCCTAACGGTTTGGCCTAGTCATTGCTTCGATCCCTCCAGTGATGTTGACTAGTGTGTGGACGGGAATATCGACTCGATGTGCTACATGCTACCAATGGTGCTCGTGTGGAGTTTTACTGATATGCTTTCAGTTGTAAATAAAAACTTGGAGAGTTTTTAAAAACTCTTGCACCAGTTCCACATATTTACAATCAGGGAAAGACCTTTCGGACATCCTTTATGATCACCTAGCCAGCCACCTTACGAGTGCGTCGTAGACAGATAATCAATGAAAACATCAATTGATTTCTACGCTTTTTTTGAAGCCAATATGGATAAAATACTCAATGACAATCCTAGATAATGGCATTTGCCAACTTTATGATTAAATATTTATCCTGAATTACTAATTCATTACGCGTGATCTCATGCGCCGCAGTTAAATTCACGAGATCCCGGCGTCAGAGATTGTGCCCCAGAAGTTCGTAACACTGGAAACAGTTTTGTTTAAAACGTTGGCTAAAACTATTGTCTAGGATATCTGTTGTTTAACTTTCGCGAATAGGCTTCAAGAAACCTACAGTTATAGATCAATGCTTTCAGCGTTGAAATATGTACCACGCCCTCTTAAAGAACCCTCATAGATTTAAATTTCCTCTGTTTCATAATGTTAAAATGACAAAAAAAGGAACAGTTTACAAATTGACAGCACATGTAGCCACTTAGAGTTTGCAGTGGAAAAGTCTAGAAAACAAGATAATATTTTACTTGGTATTTTAACATTTGGTAAACGATCGATGATTGTTCTATTAATAAGCAAATATTTATGGGAAAAAATTAAACGTACATTTTTATGTTGTCAGTGGGTCAGTTAATTAACTTGAAAATTTTAGCCTAAATTTATATGCATTGTTTAACAAATTGTTTGACCAACTACATACAAACTCCGTACGTAAATTTTATATGTTAGGAAACAGGCGTACACAGATTATATTTTGTGAGCCGTTCTTTTGTACCGATATGCACTTAATTTGGCTGACTAGTATACGTAACGGTACTAAATACAAATGTTAAGTATATGTCATATACATCATTATCATACTTTCCAAGTAATCTCAATTAAAGTATTTACGACTCGCGTATTATATATGTAGATACAATTTTCACAATCCAGTCAGAGGTAGAAATGTACTGTTGTCACCTCTGAAGTGTAAGTCTACTTGTTTAAAACGCAAGCAGCATTGCTGAGCCCAATAGCCGGATGATGCACATGTGTATTTGTAAATGTATTATTTTGGGATGCATTTAATCCTGGTTACATCGTGACAGATCTCACACAGACGCAAGATTTAGAGTTCTACATACTAAGCAAGGTCAAACGAAATGAATTAAAATGGTTTTACTCAGCGTAAGCTTTAAAGTTAACGTAAGATAGGAATGGTTACCACAGCACTAACAAACGTTACTTTAAAATGACAAATCGTGTACTAAAATCGGACCATATATGCGAAAAAATCTGAATATTAAGGTAGTTATCACTTATCGTACTCTAGCAAAGATTATAAAAATTCTGGTGCACTTATGCTAGTGTGGAATACAAACAAAATATATTCAGTTCACAAAACTTGTTGCGACTTAATTATTTTTAGACTGACAACAGAATGAATGGTGAAATAAATCTATAATACTGGCCACATTTGATTTGCACATTTAATGAAATATTCATTATGTTGCTATTTTCTCATATTTCCCTGAGCAGCGCTATTGTCTGTGTTTGTAGTCCTAGTATAGGATTTTTTTTTTATAGTTTAAAGGATGAAGGAGCGAGCATATAATATCACAATAACAATCAAGTATGGAAGAGCCTTTTGACAAGACTTCGCCAACAGGAAAACAATTCTCTCTCTACAGTTCCACCAACACACACATGCGTACACACAAGGTTCGTTTCCAACAGTTTCCAAGGCAGTTTCCTCGCGGCTCCCGCCAGACTGGGGAAGAGCCTTTATTGACATCGTCCGACGAGCCCCAGGGCGGCCATCGCCACAACTACTTCGGCAACTGGCGACATTTGCAAGTCAACATCGCGTTGCCGTCACTCACTTCCAATGCTTACATCATCTGAGAACTTCTTAGTAGTACGCTGATAGTCGCACTATACAGGCATTCTCGTTTATTTATAAAAAATATCAAACTATACGTTATTGCAGGATGAAAACCGGAGTGAAAACAAACATTTCATTCATCAAACATCTTTATGAACAGTATAATATACATATATGTAATACATATTGACACACATACATGAGTAACGAAATGCATCAGCACACGATAACGCACTCCCTCTCTCTCTCTCTCTCTCTCTCTCTCTCTCTCTCTCTCTCTCTCTCTCATATCATGTTTGAGTGCTTTACGCCTTATTTAAATAAAGGTTCCATACACAGCTATTTAGCGTGATTGACACCCGAGTGAGTTTTAACACTTTAAATCCTCTGGCCACCTATATAGGATTTTTAGTTATAAATGAAAAATCAGTACATCAAGTACGCGTACGTTCAAGCCCAGAAAATTTAACTGTAAGTCATTTGTAGTCCACTGTACTTCAAGGGGGTGTTCCATCCTCAAAAAATCACTTGGAGATTATTGAAAAATGTGTTCACTTAAAAAATTACACCTTTAAATTGCACTCAGTATGATTATTTGGATAACACACCTAGTCGTACTATTCTTGCAGTTAAAAATTTTGCTGAAATGATTTAGTTGGCTAACCTACAGCAATAATAACTTCTGCCTCCTTAGTAATCCAATTTCCACACTTCGCTGCAATATCTTTAACAACGAAGCGTGGTAATGCATACAACAGGCTGCTTTATTCTACACTTGTAATTTTGTAAGAAAAGCTATAGTCGTTATATGTCACGTATTTTCCATTGCCATCCATCTTAAGTATCACCTTCTATAAATTCTCCTTTTGTAGTGTCTGTGCATTTTTTTTTCCGTAATGGTGCAAGGGAAAGATTAGCTGTGTGTTTCTGGTTGCTATGCGTGTTATTATTGTATATTTTAATGAATCATTCTTGCGCTTATGCGTATGTGACCTGCGACTATCATTTAACTATGTCTGATATGAACGGTAGGCACTTATTATGTATATATTGTAATACACACACAAATAATAGTGTTTCGTAATTGTATTGCTGTGAAAAAAATTCTCATCCTCGACTCTCTAAAATGCAGCAAGAGATATACAGGATGTTCCAAAAAAATTGTAACTGAAATGCAATGTCGTCATAATATAATAAATAGTGCATTAACAATAGTGAACTGTAAATTTAGCCAATTCCAACCAAAAATCCCTCTTCATGGGCTTTCTTACACAATATTGTGTTCCACATGGTGTAACAAAACACATAATTTCATTAATACATATAGACTACTCATAGAAGCAATATTTTTCAGTTGCCATTTTTTTAACACCCTGTACCTGAAACCACTAGTTGAATAGGAGTGATGTGAAGAGATTTTGGTCAGTGCTTAATATATTCGTCTTTAGCGCTGATGATGGGGTGACATTATGTGCCGGAATGAAGGTGTGGCAGAAACGGGAGATGCCTGAGAAAACCCGTCGATTAACGGCATCGTTCACTAGCCATATGGATTCAGATACAATTTATATTGTGTACAGTCACCAAAGCGAAATAACGCAGGCAACAGACTACTTACTTCAACAGTCGTAACTTTGTAACAGTAGTTGTTGTGAGTCGCGTTTTATAGGTTGGCACCGCTTCACTTGGAACACATTCACGCTTCACTGCTGGGCTGGTGTAATGATGTATTTCCTCATGCGTGTACGTATATACGTACGTGTTAGTGCAGCCTATGTGTATATATACACATACATAGGCTGCACAAACTATATATATATATGCACACACGATTACTTATATACAGTTACATATATAACTTAGCTATGGATATATTCCTTTGCAAAATCCAGTTTTTAATAAGATAATTTTAACATTGATATAAATTTATTCGTAAATGTTGCTCAATGTTTGTGATAATTTACTTGTAGGTGTAACTTAAAACTAATTAAAGTATAAATTTTTATCATCTGTGCCTAAGATTAAAATTTTATTAGGTCAGTTTTTATGTATTTTCTAAAAAGTGGATAAGTTTTATTTAGGAATGTGATTTGGTTTATATGTTTGAACATATAAAGTTTAAATGATACATTGCATATTTATCTTCAAGTTAAGAGGAGCTGGAGTATAAATCCAATAAATGTAAATTTGTCCTTCCATACATCTAAAATGTTAGGAAAATGAGTAGTGTCTTGAATGTTACTATACCTCAAAGGAGCCCGCGTCTGCGGATTTTTCAAAAAAGGGAACGAAACTCTAAACATGTAAAATTAATGTCCTTTACTCTGGAACAGCAAATTATATTCCCTGCGTAAATAGAGGAAGGACGCTACATAAACACTGCGCCATTTTTAAGTATCTTAAATCCGAAATTTCCATTTTCATTACAGTAGAATTTTGAAACAGACACTTACGACATCCCGTTTCGTCTCTCATACGTCAGATAATTCCGGCAGGAAAATAATTTGCGTACGCGTGCCCTTGAGAAGTTCAAGACAATCTCGAAACGTTGTTCTTTGGAGAGCAATTTTATTTTTCGAAGGTGCGACAGTAATGCGTGGAGCCGGTCTCGGAGCAGTAAGCTTATATAAACTTTTAATTTTGCTCGAGTATAGACCCGGGAGTTGACGCGCTTGTGAAGAGACAAGGTCGGAGATAGTATGAGTCCTCGTCTGCCTGAGAAGCCACAGAATGCCAAGAGAGGGACGTAAAGAGCTCCGGAGCCACAGAATGCGAGCGCATCTTGTCCTGTGGGTGGTTGAGGACCTTGCCCACTCCACGGAGGAGCGAGGGAGGGTCCTAGGGGCGAATATGGTGAGACAGGGATCTGGAATAAAAAATAAGAGAGACGACAACTGTGACGGTTAAAGCGCTCGAACGTCGCCGCTTGGGAATCACGGGTGGCTCGACGGTGGCAAAGGACGGCTCGCGCCAGAATCCGCTTACAGATTGCGTGCTTGTTATTGGCTGGCGAAGCTTGTTTGTTAGTTGGCCCACCCACGCCTGAGAGCTCAGAGATTCCCGAGACTCTGGGAGGCCGCATGTCGACTCTTCAGTTTCAACTAGCAAGGCGACTACCTTCCATGATTCCCCCTGCGAGTTTATGTTAATTATACATGTAGGACTGAAAGATAAATAAATGATTCAATGTTTGCGTATATCCTGGAGAGCAATGATAAATAACTTAGCGTGATACTTTTCATCCTTTTACCACTTTAATCACTTATTTATTTACGTAACCACGACTGCCTTATATGTCTGATCACTATAGCTGACCATATAGGCCTACTATATGTTTATGACCTATATGACTGTGTACATACGTTTGTTTTGTTTGCTATGGCTTGATACTAGACGAAACCGTCTTTGTATATGGATTATGAACAATAGTAAACAAGGCGGGATACAGCAATGTCTTTGTTTTACAGTGCTTAGCACAATGTGAGAATACTAAAAGTTCTCGGCAAAACAAATAATCCTACTTTTCTCAAAATGGTTTAAATAGACACCCGTAGTTAATACCTTTGTGTTTATATATTAGTAAGTTTATTTATGCTGGGGCTATCTTCTAATATGGTGACCTACAACAAATAAGAATATGTAAATGAAAGTTGGACAGTAAAGTGTGTAAATATTAAATTAACTATCTATCGGTCCTGCAATTCTTAACATACATTGGGGGATACAAATACAACATACACCAACAACTTTAAATTTACGTTGCCTTGCTTAGTACTATATGAGTACCCTATCTGAAAAAAAAAATACATACATAAACTTTGTAAAATGGTCCTCATATAGTCCATGATTTTAAAAATATATGAAGGACAGCAGTCTTTAAAAACAAAATACGGTATGAACAAAATATGTAAAATTTAAGTCGCTGTATTAGATATTACGTACGTACCGAGTTCGATAAAATTAAGGTGAACAGTTCATTTAGTTATCCTAGTGATAGAAAGTTCTAATTACACCGCTGTGTAACTATATGCACAGCATTAACAAAATACATTAAATTCGTGTCACATTACAATCAACCATGTGAATCAATTTAGATAAAATTCTGAAATATTGATATTCAGATGTATTGCGTGATCAAAAAATATTTAAAATGTCACAATTTCAACGGCATGAGCACGGCATAAATTAAATAACTAACATCATGTTAACTTAATAAAAACTAAATGAGTACTTTTTAGTAATTTGCTTCTTGTTTTTTATATATCCCACACTCGCTACATTTACACCAAAAACAAAAGAGAAATGATGTATATGATTTTACAACAAAATAAAAAGAAAAGACAACAGGCATCACGGCTACCAACATGCAGCCTGTCAACTTCTTTACACCCCTCCTCAATTTGAAGTTGTGTTTGGCTTTTAACACCTTTGAATTTAGTACAGAACACTTATACGGATGAAATATTCAACATGTCCCTCAACATTTTGAATTTTGATACTGGCAATGCCTTTGTAAAAATGTCAGCAGCATTTTCTTTTACAATCATCTTTAAATCTGGTTTAGGAACGTTTGTTTCGAGAATATCACGTCTGTCTCGTCAAATGTGACATCACGTTACACTTCAATGCAGTCTGAGAGTGGATACCACAACCTCAACCCATTTGGGCTGTATCCTACCATCCTCATAGGCTTTGCTCTCGAATCCAGTTTTCCCTTCTGTGGTAATTTCACAGCTCAAGTCTTCGCTCCAAAGACCTTCAATTTTGACAGATTAACCCCTCCATGATAAGCGCTTGATGAAATTCCTCCATTCAGCACGGTTGTTGGTGATCGGTTGATTTGGTATGCAGCTGTCCTTATTGCTTCACCCCACAAGGTCTTAGGCAAGTTTGTGTCAACGAACATGCTTCTTGCCTTGTTTAGAAGAGTCTTGTTCATTCTCTTACTTACTCCATTGCTTTGTGGACTGCATGTAGCTGTGTATTCTAACCTGATTCCTCTGTTAGAACAAAACGATTTTATGTCTCTGTATGAAAACTCCCCTCCATTGTCACAGCGCACACGACAGACAGAGTTTGTTCCAAGCCGGGAGTTCAACTGATTTATGTAGCATTTTAGATTTTCAGCTGCTTCCGCCTTACTATGTAGAAGATATACCACAACAAAATGAGAGAAATCGTCAATAATTGTTTGGTAATATTTTTCACCATTTATAGCAGGAGGGTTTACTGGTCAACCCACATCAGTGTGTAAGAGCTCACCTATTCTTCGCGACCTAGGCGCATCAACTGTAGGGAACGGTTGTCTTTCTGCCTTTCCCTGATGACATGAATCACACACTTTTCTAGAACTTGGTAGGCCCATCAGTTTCAGGCCTTGACGATTCAGGTGCCCTAGTCATCGATGCCACAGATCTAATGTCTCGGCCAGAGTACAATTTTCTGTCTTACACAAGATGAATTCAGCAATGTACAGTTTTCCTGCCATACCACACATGATGCTTAGACTGTTTTCGTCAACTATTTCAGCGACATTTTCATGGAAAATTACTTTCTTTCCGGACTGTACTATCTTCGCAACTGACAACAGATTTCTAATACGGCCCCTAAGTGGTGGAAAGGGGTAAAATGTAGGCCTATAATCGTGAATTTTATTTTAATGGTCAATCATAAAAATGCGTACGCCGTTAGCAAATATATTACTGAAATTTGCTTTCGAATTATTATATATATATATAACCCTTTGTGATATAGACTTGAATTTTACTTTCAAATGATGATTATGTAAATAACAAAAAAAGTAGTTTTTAAACTTTTCGAAAGTCTACTCCTAAGGAGTAACGAGTAACGTAATTATTGTGACTGATTATTATAAACTGCCTTTCACGTAATGTGATAATTTTTAGGTTGCACTCATCAGCGAAGTATTCATGAGCCCACGTGGCGGAGAAGTGAATACAGAGCAGTGTTAAATACTATGAAGGGGCTGGCGAAACAGGATATCCCCGAGAAAACCCTACGGTGAACATCATTGTCCGGCACGATTTCCAAATACAACGATACTGGTCAAACTTGTCGTGAATAGCATTCCGGATTGCCTTCCTGGCAGACGAGCGTCTTAGCCACTGTGCTACTGCGACGGTGTCTGTCAAATTTTCAGAAAAAAATTATACCGTAATAGAACGAGACTACGCGTACTTAACTCGCACTAACGCAAAGAAGCAAAAAAGATTCGGTTCCTAGTGTAGGGAAATTTTCCAGTCACCCTGTAGAAGAAGTGGGTGAACAAAAAAGAACAAAGAAGAGGACAATGGCTGAAGTACAAGGACAATGCAGATCGTGACACGCAGCACAAAAACTTATCTCAGACCGGCGGGCGTCTTGTAAACAAGCTAGAATGGCAAGTATCCAGCTGGTAATAAAGTTCTCCCTCCACGGAATGGTTTTGTTACTCAAGTCTCAAGAATAACCACAAATATATAGATTTGCAATAAAATGACTTCAACGCAAACACAATTCTTACCGGTCAGAAATGTTTACTGTTATACATACAAAAATACTGCCGCTTTACTAAGGAATACGTTCAAAATGACTTGTACGCCTGTTCTGTAACTCCATCTCTGATAAGGATGGTCACCAGTGACAGCGGCTGATAGTATTTTCTAACAACCCTCCTTACCAGAAACTCAGTTCGTGCCTGAATTCACGTGTCATGTGCCTTTAACTAACTTCGTACCATAGAAAAGGGCATATAAGTTGCGACTAAAAAATGTTGACTTCCAAGTACACTAGAAGGGCTTGAGATTCATGTTAACATATCTCCTTCAGCCAAGTGCATGTCTCATGACTTAAATCGATTTTCGATAGTCGACTGTTTCCATCTGCAAATATTACAATGCATTCATCGTCATAACGGCTGCTCGTTTAGTCGATCACTATTGTTCACTTTTAACTTGTTTTTCAAGTTTTGGCTGATAATTCCTTCCTATGAGAAAATTTAAAATTATGAAGGTATATCAAATATATTTATTTGAAAATGTATTTCGTGTACCGTACTAAAATAAACTTAAAAATACTAATGCTAGGAGAGGTTCACCTGACAACTATTTGCGCTAATCAAAGAAAAGCATGAAGAATAATATGTGGAGAAACAAATTAAGAAACGTCCAAATGTCACAGAGTCTTTAGTGTTAAATTTTGCTGCACATGTGTAGTTCGTGACTGTTCATAACGCATTCCTATCAGTCAGTGGAGTTAGCGTAAAAATATTTAACTTCTGGCTACCAGTATGAAATTTTGTACAGTGATGTTTACATGCTAAGAAACAAATAAACACCGGGAGACAATTGATCGGTGGTCATGAAGCCCATGTGATGACGTCTTTAAAATGGTTGCTGTGACGATTAACACATATTCGTTCAAATTATAACAACTTCAATACCAATTATAATATTGTGATCACGTGATAATGTTAACGTTTGAAATCTGTTTAATACTGCTACATAAAAGTTAATTTGATTTTAACTGTAAGACAAATATTTTAAGAACTATCTCGGTGAAAACGTTTCATACTGCCTCACTGGCAACATATCCCGGTGCTTACCTTTAATTCCCCCCCCCCCCTTTTAGTTTTTCAAAAGGGTGTTTTTGATTATGTGTATACACAATATTTTGTATGTATCTGTTACATAAAAACGAAATTCCAGCGAAAGGGGTAAATAAACAGGCAAATTTTTAACTTTCATAAAAACTAAGTGTACAAGTAATACAAATGTTTTGTGTGTAAGTTAAATGAGGCAATACAATTTCATTGGTTAATTATAATATTTGTGTCTCACATGTGGGTGAAAAAAAAATATTCTGTGTTACTACAAGAGGGTGTGCGACACGAATCATGAATATTATTATTTCAGTTTCCTACTCAAAACCATAGCCTAACAGAACTTCATTTTTAAAAAATACATTCATGAACATATTATTTGCATGCGACAAACAACATACGGCAAATAACGCACGTAATTTTAATGCAACGGAACACAAAAAAAAACACTTTGGAACTAATTGGCAGTGATCCGAAACATTTTATGAAAATGCTTCTAGCAGTGAGAATTATTGCTAGATTTTGGATAAATTAAAATGTTTGAGAAGTAATCATTAAAATTAAAATATTTTTGAGGCACAAACTTCAAAACATGAGCTACTCTGGAAGTCAAATATATATGATAAATTATACACATCACATGCCTGCTCAATTTGGTTGCAATCACATGTAACTACGTCCTCAGTCATCTTAATAACATAGAAAGCAAAAGTTCTCAAATTCTCTTCCCTAATCGATTTCACCGAGAAATAATGCTAAATTTCAACACCTATAAAGTAATGAGCAAGAAATACAAGAAAAATATTGTTCGCAGTAGTAAACGAAACAGTGAACATAATAGTTATAAATAAATGAAATCCGCACCATCGTAGTTTAAATTACACGTATAACGTACCATGTAACGAGATGTAGTCTTATAAGATAGAATCTACATGTTATTCAAACAACACAGAGTCATCCATTGCGTTATTGATTGTCCCTCGCAGTTTTAAAGCAAAGTACAATTTAGGGCTGATTTTACACATCGACAACACATATGTGTATGATATTTTTAAATGTTTGTTGCAATGGGAGTTTACAATTAAATTTTATTGGATTGTGGACATACGCCATTGCGCATGTTTAAGCCTCAAACTTGAAAAATATGTCCTCCTAATCGGCCAACATAAATGAATTCCCGATATTTACCAGTCCATTATCGATAGGTACAGGCGCGAATATTTCGCTTATTCATTCCGGATCAGGCTGAACTTCAATAATGTATACTGCAACTTCTGTGCCAGGAACGTTTGATGAAAAGATTTTTGCCCCACTTTGTTTCAGTGCCTTACGTGCACACCTGCAACTCAACCTCATGATTATTGAGAGAGTTTTTGTGTAGTGTCGTTATTCATTTGACTGTGCCAATCAGTACACGGATAACTGCCACACATCACATCTGTGATTTGCGGGTTTAACCTCCAGATGTAGTATTTGAAGGCATCCAGTCACTGACCACAAAACCGAGATGCCGGAGCGCACGTAACGCACTGAAAAATAAGTGCTGCGAAAATCTTTTCGCGAAATTTCATATATCTAGATATAACTAAGGAAATAATGTGTGGGGATATGAGTAGTATGATTATGGGGTTTCTGGCACATGGAGCCGGAGTGAGGATTTCTGCCGAGTGAGGATTTGACCGCCATGTTGTGACGTCACGACCCCGGCCGCCATGTTGGATGACCTTGACCTTTAACCTTTACCTAGACCTTTAACCTTGACCTTGAGTGTCAAATTATCAAAATTTTCCAAAATTTCGAAAATTTCAAAAAATTTCAAAAAATTCAAAATTTTCAAAAAATTTCAAAATTTCAAAAAAATTCGAAAAAAAAACATTACCTCCATTTTGTTTTCGGTCGCCATATTGTTTCCGGCCGCCATATTGGTGTTTCTTCCAAAAAAAATTCGATTTCGCATTCCATTATAACCCCGCACATATTTAATAAATTAAATTTTTAGTAAAATTATTTTTAATAAAATTATTTTTAATAAAAACTTTTTAATAAAAAACTATTTAATAAAAAACCTTTTTAAAATAAAAACTATTTAATTAAATCAACTACCGGCACGTCTTACCCGGACGAGCTCCATCGACACACTGACGCCCCCCACCACTTTTTACATGTATATATTAACTTATCCCCCCCTTCACTCCCCTATCTGGTACTTCATTTTAATTGGCTGTTAGTCACGTGATGAATCCCCCCCAGTAGTATGTTTTGGTTCCTTCTGGCACAAGGATTCGGAGTGTGGCGCCCGCCCGAGT
>PNEQ01041281.1:0-15928 GCA_003012365.1 Medauroidea extradentata
ATATAACAAAAACACCTCATCCTCACTGCTATCAGACATGTTTCTCACAACTACTGCCTGAACATAGTCTCAGTTCCATGTCAACCTGCTCCTTGCTGCTCCTTGCCACTCCTTGCCATCTGCAAGTGGGCGCAGAGTCGCGTGCCTTGCCGCTCCACGCCTTGCCGCCCCTTGCCTCTAGTGGGCGCTCAGCTTTAGTTTCATTGACGCGTTTTCGTTCATATTAAGACAGTGATTCACATGCGCACCAATTACCCAATTATCCTAACTCGTCTGATCGCAAATCAACAAACAGGGAAGTCTGAGATGTGCGGAGTAAAGTGGCGTCTAGCTTATAGGTCGTTGAACCGCGCGAAATGTTCCAGTCCCTACTTACAACCTCCATCAACCTATATCAAACATAGACAGTTCTGAGTATTCGCAGCTGTTTATACTATGTGCAACTAAAAATGTGGACTGAAAATACATCAAAATTGTAAAACACACCAAAAATTATTGCCCCTAGAACTATATAAATTTACTGAAGTTATACGAAACCGAGGAACAAAATGGTTTCTTCATTGTGAGTGTGGTTGGCAGCTCTAACAAATATACTTCCTCATATATTATTATTAAAAGAAGTCATCAATTGCCATAAATGAAATCAATATCCTCATGTTATTCATATTATTTAAACGTTATAAATTTAGTTTTAGGCCACCTGCGCGTTTGAAACATCTATACTTCATCGGGAAGCTATGCGGCTTTTTCCAATCTGTATGTTCGTTGGCATGCCGCTTTGCGCTACAGTTCAAAGTTCTACCGAGATATCACGTCGAGTACGTTTTTGTTATTAAAGGCTTACAGATTGCAATTTAAAAGCGAATGTGTCCACGAATAGTTCTGCGGAGTTAATTATTATTGTTTCTGTCATCGTATACGTGCCGTGAAGTTTTATTTTCCTATGGAAAGTTTCGTATGGAGTTTTATAGTTTACTGTTAACGAGCACTTATTACTATCGAAAAAGTTTAAAACAGCTAGAAATAACTCGTTAACTAACTTACACGTTTTGGAAATGTACAAATTGACTTACAATATATGTTCATCACAAGAGAATACCCCAACTTTGAATGACTAAATTACAAAAACCAATCAAGCTACAACCTTGAATGACCAGTCAATTGAACCATGAAACATTGAAGTTTCTTTCCGCAAGTTCATAGCTGTTCAATGTGCCCACCACACGCAGCCCGAACCATATCTACGCGATACGCGAACTCGTTTCATACTCCTGTCAGCATGCCCGGTGTTACTGTTTTTCGTTTTGAGGTCTGAAACGGTAGCCGGCAGTGGTGGACGAAACACATTGTGTGTTCGTGTGTATTTTACGTACTCCCACAGAAAAAATCGCACGGAGTAAGGTCTGGGCTTCTGGAGGGCCAGTGATGAAGGCATTGAGTAAAGATCTTTACTCAATGATGAAGAAGCCAGTCACCAGCGGCTCAGAAACCAATCCAGCGTTGCGAGAAGGTCTCATTGTGGTATCCGCGAGCAGCAATGTGCCAGTATGGAGGTGCACAATCCTGCTGGGAAATAATGTCCCCCGCCGCCTCTTCTGGAAACCACCTCAGTGTTATCATGTCCCAATAAGAATCGTTACTGTTCCACGTTTAATTTTACAAAACAACCAAGACTGTAGGCCGTTTGGTTTTGGCATTACAGCCAATCAAAGTTGGAGTGGTATTTTCTGATAATCCTAGATATTATGCTGCGGTTTCAGAAATGCTCACTTTACTAAGCCACCGTGTCCGGTATTGTTCACTACCATGTTTGTTACTACACTGTCAAAAATTTACATCTCGTTATTGACACAGGATGTTCAGTAACCTAGCGCTATAGATTCTTCGGACGATTTGTAGTACGAACATATTGTGTACTTATATCCGGGAAACTGTTCTACACCGTTTGCGTTTAAAGGCGTTGCGTATAACGAATAGAGTACAATGCGATTAAAAACGTCGTGTAGGACAGGTTGCGTAGGACGCAGGCGTACAATACTGAACAACGCGTTGTGCGCCTTCAATTAAGCTACCCTACATACATGACTGGGAGCACTCATTGTTATGCAGGCGTTGGACGCCATGACTTAGAAATTAGTAAAATGAGTAAAAAATAGCTTTCTGTATATTACCGCTTACAACTTTTGTATCAGAATTGACCCAAATAAATAATATCTTTAGTCTATGTAATGTATTTTCGAAGAGTTGGTATTGAAGTCTATAGCACATCTTGCATGTTTTTTCCTACAATGCTGAGAAGTGTTTTAGTGCTTAAAATATTGCCTGTATTTTGAGAATAGTTTATATTTTTTGTAGATTGATATTAAAAACCCTTTAAATACATTTAAAACATAAATTACCATATTTGATTACAACTTTTGCTATATTCAAATTTTATCGTTCACTTAAGTACAAAGTTTGATTTCAGCACGTTTATTTATTTACATACATTTTTCTTTTTAATTCTCTTTATCTTAGAGCTGACATAATACAACATAGCATTTCAGGCAAATCAGAATAAACACTTCAGAATATTATTATACAATTCTAATGAAACTAAGTATAGTATTCAGCATTACCGAAATTTGTTTTATGTGTGTGTTTACGTCGTATAAAGATAAACAAAAGTTAGCCATTCTTACAATTTCAATAATATTTCATTCAATTTAAAAATTTTTCTTATTTATATTAATAGATTATTTAATATCGTATCAACAATCACAAATTACACTATAAGTCAATAAAATAAAGAAGTTAATATATTATGCCACTTAAACAAATTTAAGTGGCCAATATGATAGTTTGATATAATTACTGTTTAACCTGTAGACATCATATCTGGTAACATTTGTGTTATATAAATGTTTTTTCATCTTAAGTGTTTCAGTGAAGATATATCAAGACTAAATATCTACTGCATTGGAAGTTTTCTCATAAGAAATCTTACTCCACATAATTATAATAACAATTCACATTTACACTGAAAGTCAATGTCTCACGTTACTTCAGAAAAACTCTAAAGTAACGTACGTTAATATTACTAGACTACAAATGAATATGTAAATACAAGAATATTGACATTTATTTCTGAAATATTAACGCATCAACTGTGTTTCATAAAATTATAAAATCCATGTACTGAAATACCTATCCATATAAGTTTAACATCAACAATACACGACATTTTTAACCATGGTGCTTGTAAGTATAATACCAATATAAATGGTTTTTAAATTATTTTAAAATTTTAGATTTGTGCACTATAACAATATTTCATGTAAAGATTTCCATAAATATGAATTTCCAAGGCGAGTTTCTCTAATATAAATATAAATAAAGATTTCAGCAACGAAAGTGAAACGTTATGGCTTATATTTGAATTTTTTGTCCCCGTGAAACCACCAGTTCCCGGACTTGTATATATTGAATTACAAACTTTCTTATCGGCGAGAGATTGCAATAAAAACAATTCAGAAAAGTTCAGCTATCTGTGCACAAGGGCTGGTAATATTAAGATCGGTTTCCACTTATCTGTCACTAACTGCTTTTCTGCAAACCACCACCGTTCCCAGAAATAATCGAAAATTGGTATAAATTTACATGAAATAATGATATCATACACTGGAATTACGGATATTGCTTCTGTATAATTATGCCTTAGTACAAAATACTAACGGAAAATAAATACAAATATTTCAGTTAATTATAAGAGGCAAAAACTACATATCTACAGTAGCATTTAGACTAATTCGTAACGTTATAATGACAAGATTCAGTTACAGTGACTCAATCGGGAAAGTAATTAACATGAACATGAGCTGGAAACTGAACCTCTTCTCAAACGAATTCAGGAAAGTTCCAGGTCTGTACTAATAAAGCAAATCACGACGCCCCTTAGGTGATCAGGATTTTATTCCCGGTGTGTTCGACCCGGATATTCGCATGTGAAAATCGTGTCGGACGATGCCGTTGGTTGGCGGGTTTTCTCGGAGATCTCCCGTTTCCCCTGCTCTTCATTACGGCGCTGCTCCATACTCACATAATGTCACCCCTCACTGGTATTAAACATCTGGAAGCTAAGCGGTGATCACATTTCTTTTCTTTTCACTTTATTTTATACAACGCAAGACACACACAAAACTTTGTTCAATGTGCCTATCTTGCATTGAATTTCAAACGATAATTGCCGATATTGTATTTGATAAACATATACGGAATTAAAAATTATGTTGGTTCTAATAACGCTGATGGTAATGTGGACATGGGTATATAGGAAATGAAGATAACATCGTATTATCACAGAATATAAAATGTGTTGGGTTTTGTTAAAATAATAATTATAATCTATCATTAAATGCCAGAAACAAGTCCAACACAATCGGAGAACTTGATGCAAAGTATCCACGTGAAATGTACCCGCGCGGAAATTTTCCGACTTCCTTGCACGGGAGCTCGCATGATAGGTCTCCTTTGAAATTAGTGATCTCTTATTGGAATTGCTGCTTCAGGGATTATACTGAAACGTGTGAAATGTTACGTGCTCGCATGAGCGTGCCAACTATTCCGAAGGTTATTTGGAAAATGAGGGGGGGGGGCTGGAGGAGGCGAATTACAAAAAATAAAACTCTCTCTCAATAAAATTTTAAACATTGGATGTAATCGCCAACATTTTCCTTTACAAAATAAATCATCGTGAATCTGAAAATTTTATGTGGAAAAAAAAAAAAAAAAAAAGATGACGGGGCGGGAGGGGTAAACAATTTGCCCCATCCGATTTCATTAACTACATCTTGAGATTCAAGTCACTGCTGTTTGAAATAAATAGGCATACATTGGATTGGTGGTAAAATATTGCTGTGTCGCATTTGTCCAAAGTTTCCGAGACAAAATACAATATAAAGTATTGTAATTATGGACTTCTGATCGCAAAAAGAATTTTACGCGAAATCAGTTTCTTTTCACTTTATAATTAAATTACTTCTATCATTTCCAAGTTTATTTAAATTTCTCTCTACTATGGTTTCGTATTTATCTAGTACATTAGCGATTGAAGCTAAACTAGTGGCAGAAAATTTCCCTGTGCCAAGCTCTCCCATAAGAAAACGGATTTTCTTTCTAACATGCAGTAGAATTAACCTTAGTTTAAATTATAGCTTGCAAATGTAAAAATACTCGAGTTCCGTCTCCTACATGTTAGAATCCACTGTACTATGTATATACTCAAGCCTCGACCATTTGTCCACTAGCTGCTACTCACTTGAACGACAGACAATGAACGAACAGACGGAGCTAGAGTATACATAGGACAGTGGATTATGCAAGTAATTGAACTCGCAAATTTTTTATTCCCTATAGCTTGTCATAAAACACATTATTGAAATTTCTGGGTCGTTTATATTTTCGTCCTGTAGCAATCCAGTTGTTACGAAGCTATGTCAACCGTGCGACAAAAACCACGTGGTACACGTTGGAAGATCCTGGCCTAGTGAACAACATTAAGAGTGTTCTTGCGGTCCAGCACAGGAGGAGAATGGCTTCAGAAGTAACCGACAATAAATATTGACCCTTCCCATGAGAGCAAGGGAACGTGAATGCAAGACCAGGACCGATAACTTGGAGAGTGGGGAGGTATAACGCGGTGAGTACCCTTATAGTCCAGGAGAGAACACTCAAGCTCTTCTCGGACCACAGCAGCCGGGAACGGTCCATGCTTGGAGAGAGAAGAGAGGGCGGCATGAGAAAGGAGGGAAGCGGTTGGCTCTGCGAAACAGATCTCGCGCCAAACAATCTAATCAGGGGATGTGGCTGGGAAGGACGTGTGGGGGTGTAGGGTTGCAGAAGGGGTTGGAGAGGGAGCGAATCGTCGATCTGCGGTGTGGCCAAGAGCAGAGAAGAGCTCGTTCTCCGTTCTACCCAAGCACGAGTCAAGATTAGGGGATGTTCTGGCCGAGCTGGTCGATTGACTCTTGACTTGCCCTTGGCATTTCTGCGGTTACCAACATGACCTCCTGAATATACTCACGTGAACCTGCACACTTGAGTTACAACGATAATTTCTACACAACATTTCCCAATTTTATCATCTCATATTGCACTGCATGTGGAACGGACTCGAGAAATTTCAGTGTGCGCTTAAGGGGCAAGGTAAGATGTCGAGAAAACGACTAGAAATCTCAATCGTCGATAAAATCTGAACTACTCATCACAATTAAATGGATAATTTTGCCGAGAAGAACTGTTATTAAAGGACGTATATTTGTAGAGCAGTAGGCGGTAGTATGGTATGTTTTCAAGTAAAGAATTAAAAACGGTTTTCAGACAGAGGATCATTAGCAGCTGATACTGAGGCCAAGTTGACTTTATTTATTCAGGTTGCAACATGGCGGAGTGCCATCAGCTATTCCTGTATCTGTATTGAGAAATGAGGTTATGGTTGGCCAACCCACAGTCGCATTATACTCGTTGCTGTGGTGATAACCAACACTTTTCAGTTACCAATATGGCGGATGGGGTCCTCTCTCTTCCGTCTCGAGGCCTTATACCCCTCGCCCACGGCCGTAGAAGAACAGGTCTGGACACTCGCCTGGAAACTTAACCACCTTTTGGTTTGGCTGCAGTTCACCAAGTTATCGATAATGCTATACATTTTTGGCGCTGTAATCCGGGTGGTCGAGCTCAAACTCCGTCCACTTACCTCCCACTAAGATAAACAATTTATCAGAACGTATTTTTTAAAATCAATTTATGAAAAACTCCCTTCGCTCACAATTTTAATCATGGGTCCAGCAATATTTATTTACTTTATAATGTTAACAATGGAAAAAAGTGGGTGTAGTTTGAGTCCGACCGCCCGGATTACAGTGCCAAAAAGTACAACATTCTCGGTAACTTGACGAACTACAGCCAAACAACAAGAGGGTCAAGCAAAATACATTGGTAGATAGGCGAGTGTCCAGACCTGTACTTCTACAACCGTACCCTCGCCATAGAACATACCTTATGCACCATCTGTATGTTTCTCTAATTTCTATTTTCAAATAATAACGCGAGTATTGTTGAAATTCTGTTACTATAGAGACCTGAACATTACCATTCCAAAATTGTAAAACTTGCAGTTTAAAATTTTAGTACATTATGTGGTTTCAAGTATTTATTTTTTTAAAACCGTTTTTAAATTTTTACTCGAATGCAATCCATTTTACCGCCTATTGCTGCATAAGTAGATTTCCACTAGTAAAATATCTACTCAGCAAAAAAATCTTATCGTGTTATATGACGAGTAGTTCAGATTTGATCGACGATTTAGTATTCCAGTTGTTCGCTCGACACCTTACCTTATCCCTTAAGGTGGCCACCTGCCCAGGCCGTCGAGCGGTGTGCAGAGCTTCGGTCACTGCAAGATTATTACTAAACTGCTCAGCGTGCGTATGTTATATCTTCTCAGAAATAGCAACGAGTATACCCATTTCAGGTCCTCCATCTATCTCTATACCAAAGTATATTTTAACGCTGCCGAAAATTGGCTATTCTGTGGTATTTTTGGGTATAAAAATCTTGGGCGCACATTAAAACTCAGCTGCTTTCATTCACCAAAAATTTTCTCGCGAATTTTTTAAACGTTAATGGCAAAGCATAATTACTGAAGTGAATAATTATATTTATTTAATGTGCCGTTAATTTAATAAATATTTTTATAATTTTAGAAAAGTGACACTAATTTACAATTGAAGACTCAAGTGGATGAAGGTGATATGTTACAAAATCACAGTTTTGAATAACGTGACATTAAAGTTCGTTCCAGCTGTGCCCATTAACGTAACATAACTCCTTCATCCACTGCTGTATCTAGATACGTGTGGCTTTTACGTGAATTATGAGTGTGCTATGTGAAAAATATGTACATAACACCTTCATTCATGGATAAAAAAATGGATTTTTTTTAAACAATTGTAACATAACCTCTTCATGTACTTGCATCTTCGATTGTTTGAGTAGTAGCTTTTTCCAGAAACAAAACGCAAATATTTGAGAGCCCTATATATATAGTACAAAAGCGATGTTGTAGCGTGTTATTTGAATGATTTTTACTAGCTACTACTTAACGTATGTTCGATATATTTATTTACGAATTGATAACGCATTTAAAATTACGTTTCTCTGCTTTTTCTAGATATAATGCTTAGAAACATAGTTTCGGGGAACCACAACGTAGCTTAGAAACTACAGATTTTTCAGACTGCTGCCACGTGACAAGTACCAACCGAAATCGTAAAGCAAAAATAGAGAAGCATGCGCTGAAATTTACAGTGAACTCTCTGTGAATAGAATAGTTGGGTCACCGCTTAAATTCCCACAGGAAAAAGTCAAAGACCAAAACAATGAGCGCCGTTTTCGTCCCCCGCGCATAAAGGCGACACGGTTGTTGACGCACGATTCATTCTAGTCTTCATAGCTCCTCTGTTTCCGTACCTCACATGCGGCATCTAGCGTCTGCTGTATAGGGTTCTAAACATAGGGGCAACTGAAATTGGTGTCACAAGGTTCCATTGTCCCAAACATCTTGCAAATTTAGAATTTTAGAAAATTGACTAATAAACGTCAAACGGTTATGATGCTGATTGGAATACTGAGCAAATAATAAAGTAATGTTATAAGAAAAGTATGCTAAGTATTTTTCTGTGATGTATGGCTACACGGAAATATGAACATGTATGCCCCTCCCAATATTATTTTAGCTACGTCACTGGGTCGAAAGGACGGTTTAATAAGAGACTCGGACTGTAAAGGGCAGAGGAGATCGAAGCCTTTTGCGTGCTGCACTGCGCTCCTCGAGGGTAAAATAGATGGTGGCGGTGCGAGACATTTGATGACGAGAAGTGTTGTGGGTTGATCCCTTCTGGTCAAGGGGAGGGAATAAGGGGTTGGCAGTAGCGGAGTGAGGCATTGGAGTGATTTATGAGCCACAAGGCCGTCGCTAATGCCTGCAGGAACCGACGCCTTCGCAGGCGTTGTGGGAGCTAACGACGCTGCGGTTGTAGGATGCTTAGCGAAACGATAGGGCTACCTCCCTCCACCCTCTGGCACGTCACACCGGAATTAACACGTCACGCGAAGCTGAGCCCTACAATGCTACGACACCGGCACAGAACAGGCAGTGCTCGGACATGTAAGGTAACTCGAGGGAAGAACAGGCAGTGCTTCGGCATGTAAGGTAAGTTGGGTGAGGACGCAACACTTTAAATAGATTTTAAAGACATGCTGTTTGAAAATAAGTGCCAACATATTACGATAGGACACTATTTCGGGTGTACATTTACGTAAATCAGTAAAGATCTAAAAGTTTATTTTAAAAATTTAAATAATAATCAACGAAACGTAAAATCCTTATTGACTAGCATGTTCCCTCAGCTGGCAACTTCCCCCCGAGTTACACTCTAAAAATTAGTTAGTAAATTTGCCACACGTACGTATACGAACGCAAAGAAAGTAGGTATGGTAGAATTGTTTCCCAGACATCCATGACAGCACTCCTAAACTTATTTATAAAACAGTGAAATGCGTACTGAAGATACCAGACTTGTATCTTAACAGTTGTTAAAGTTTGCATATTTACAAGGCGGAAGTATGGTGATTATCCCGTACTGCGTTTAGGTTAAATACTTTCTAAACATTTTAGAAAGTTTTTTAACTGTGTACCGTTAATTAGTTAACGGTAAAGTGAGCACTTCGAAGGGAATCTTGCCAAGAATAACAGTAAAAATATGTTTTGCTGTGGTCTTAGACATTTAACTTTCAATACCGTTAAGTGGGATTATTGTACCCAATTTTGAGGTTACTTTGCACCACATATTTTTGTTTTAAGTTAAAGTTTGCCTATCTGAAATTAGTGTGATTGGTATATTGGAATTCTTAAACAGAATGAAATTAGTCTGGTAATGAAAAGTTACCCTTTGGGGGTGAACTATATGTACTGTATTTACTGCTTACACAACATGTCAATATTTACAAGCAGGGTAAATATACAAATCGGTTGAAGGAATGACAATAATTAAGACTTCAAAGACAGACATAAAAGTAGAATCCAGGCTTCGGAAATGTGATTCCTTCCACTAGAGATTGGATTGACACGGAGGGACAGAGTAAGGAATGAAGAAATACGATAGTCACTTTACACCTGTAACTTAACAAAATTGTTTAGTATAGAAAAAACTTAAGATCCCCATGAGGAAAAAATGAATGATTAAAGATTGCCTACATTCATTACCACGTATCAACCAAAAGGCTTCCGTAATTTAGGTACAACAAGAAAACTATGGAAAGACCTACAATAGTTCGCAACATGTCGGAAAAAAGACTTCAAAAGTACTTTCGATTCAGTGACTAGCCTAAAACAGATATATTCCTCACGAAACAAGTGCACTTATTTTTTATGTTTTGTACCACGGAATCATATTTACAGGAAGCGAGGGAATTCTGCCGGCAAATTTATGGATTGATTCTTTGTGCAAAATAACGTACGGCGTATTTTAACAATTTTGCGGGAAATGCATATCAAGGAATTCACAAGAAAATAAAAATAGATTTTCAAAATAAATTTAAATTCACATATCGAAAACCGTTAGATCAATCGCAAAAACGTAATGGACGTCGTTTTAGCAAGAGTACCCAAGTTAAGTTACTAAGAATCACCCCATTACATAAAAATAAGGGTATGCTTGATTTATATTGCGTTGTTTTACCTAACCGTAATGTTATATCGTAGTTTAATTATTGTTTATAAAGGAGCATACTAAATTCAACAAAGAAAGTCATCTCCGACCAACAGTTTACAAAAAAAAAAAACTACCGATTATGGAGTGGATCAGCGTGCCGTGAGCTTATGCTACAAGTTTGTCACTCCTACCACTGTGGCTGAGGTGGTCAAGTGGTTACGTCGCTTATCTCCCACTCAGGTGATCCGGATTCGATCCCAGTTTCTATCACCTCGAATTTTTGCTTGTGGAAATCGTGGCGGACAATGTCGCTAGCTGGTAGGTTTACTCGGGGTACCCTACCTTCCACACCCCTGCATTCCGGTACTGTTCCATACACGCACACTAACACGCACGCACACAGTTCACCCTATATCGGCTCTCAAAACCATAGCTGCGTGTTGGAGGCTCAGAAGTGAAGGTGCTATAAGGGCGACCTCGAAGCAAGCGTTGTATGCTACATCGCTCCAACGAGCCAAGCGCTGAACTATCGTGCAGGATCCCCGCCGATCCATTATCACTATATGACTTTAAACGGTGACTACATAATTTTACTGGTGGAAAGTGAAACACCGTTTCACTTAATTCAACTGTTACCTACGTCACGGAACATTTTCGCCGCCCACCAGTTGACTGATTTGACTGAACCGTACACTTTGCTGTGTGTTATTGATTATATTACACGGGAATTTGGTGTGTGCACATGGATGAAATGGTCGCTGATGTAATTGGAAACATACCTTGTGCTGTACAGGAAAGTTATTTTCCCGTGTCGCCCGGCGAAGAAACGTTTGAATAGTACGCCACGCACTACGTCTGCTCTGCTGCATTTTCAAGACTCGACTACGCTATGTCCAGTGGATGACGTGGGCTGACTTGCCCAGGATGGTGATTGGCCGTGAGGAGTAGCGAATAGCTGGCCAGGATTCGACAGTAACGTGCTCTCTAGCGGCGTTTTCTGAAGCTGCAGCTGTTACGTCATACATAGAGGGTAGTGTTTCGAGCGCTGTGCAAATGCAAGATCGGGCCTATTTTCAAATGTTCGCACCTTCAAGTTCCAGCGCTAGTTGTCTTCTCCCACCATGGACTTGTTGATGTCATCAGTTTGTGGAGGGGAGCAAACTGCGTATAGCCTAAAGGCGGGGTTTTTGTGAGAGTGAACCAGAGATGGCGAGGCCTTATATAAGTTAAGAATGGGTATTAGAACTTAAGACTATGACTATATTTGAGTAGGATTTATGCCCGTTTGGGGGCGCTATTCTCATGTTGTAGTAATGTTAGTCGTTAATTTTGCTGGTAACTTATTTTCCGTTTAGATGGCATAGGGTTTTCTAGCACGGAGATGCCATGATTTTGGGGCATATATGTTGTTGCCCAGAGTAAAATACCTTTAAGATGGTCGCCATACTGGCCTTTATAAAAATTATTGATAAATTCATGGAAAAGGGAGCATATTTGCTCGTAGTCGTAGTAAGAGACGCCATATTGAGTGGATAATATGTTAGAGAGAGATTTAACAACCACGAACAATATCGTGCTCAGAGATGTTAGAAAATTTTTGTATTTTGTAGCTGTGTAT
Organism: Medauroidea extradentata; assembly: GCA_003012365.1. Taxonomy (NCBI): domain Eukaryota; kingdom Metazoa; phylum Arthropoda; class Insecta; order Phasmatodea; family Phasmatidae; genus Medauroidea; species Medauroidea extradentata. Next base: position 12,370 of record PNEQ01041281.1, read on the forward strand.
TCAGTCGAGCCATAGACTAACTAATATTTTTATTAAATGTATGAAATCTGGTGTAATCTGAACTAAAATTCTCAAGGTGCCAGATTGTTTTTTATAAATCAAATGGTTTATTCTAATTAAATTAGTAGAGTAAAAAACTTGCATGAAGGCGCCATATTGTCTTTATAAATAATATATACTATTTTGTTCACACTATGAATTAATATTGTCACCATATTGGCTTTTTGGATTATCATATGTATGTAATGTATATTAACTGAGTTGGGCGACAACGAAAAATAAAAGAAATAGATTTTGGCCTATATTATATTTGCAAAAACCTAATTGATTGAATATTATTTATTTTAATTATTGTTTCCCTATGACTTATCTCTTGGGAGTATAGTGGTTTCTGTGGTATCTGAGAGTGGTGACCTAACTGGCGGGCACCTTGGAGCAAAATAGCGTACCAAAAGTCTGTAGCAAAGTTTAGTGTACGTTTCTATCTTATCTTTACACACATTCTCTCATTACATTTCGATGTGCGACTGTCTGATAAGGCCGTTTTTAGGTATGTTGGAGGGCTTAGAAAGTTTGGTTTTAATGAAGATGGTGTCTTAACATTGTCATTGCATCCTTGTCCGAAGTGTGTTTTCTTTTCGTAAATCTGCACAATTTGCAAATGTGGAATAATCTCGTTAAAAAATGTATTTTTGAACGCACTGCAGCGCACTCCTAAGAACCACCGAAAAGTCAACACTGCACTGATACCACACGTACTGGTATATTTGGTTTGGATCAGTTGAAAATGTACTGGGTTTCTATGTTCTTTAATTTTAACATGTATAAACACTTGCAGCAAAGACTCAATGCTGCGGCCCCCAAAATTTCACACACATTTCTCAGCGACGCATAGTATAATTTGTCGGATACCTCCGAAGACATTCTGCTTGACGGAAATGTTGGCAGCTGCTGCAATGAACCTCTTGAGAAACTCTTATTCTGACTACAACTGGGTTTCATGCAAGAAGCTCCGCATGAGCCCCAATATGAAGACGTGCAACAGGTAAAGGTCGGGTGACCATGGTGACCAGGCTATGTGTTAACCTGTGCCGGTATATTGGTCTCGGAATCTGCTGTTGAGATACGTGCGGACATTATGAGCTAACTGGGATGGGGCACTGGGATGCTACTACCACATTTGTTGTTTTGCTTGCAATGAAATTTCCTCTAATAACTTCCTGAAGTGTTTCCTGCAGGAACACATGCTACCTGTTGCTCTCTAAACGAGGTAGAATTACGTAGGACTCACTAACGCGTCACTTATGATGTTGACACTGAACCTCCGCTGGTGACTACGAATAAATATTGCACGCAGATTATTATCTGAGAAGACATGGCTGTTGCGCGAGTTCTATAAGCAATCGTGTTGAAAGAAGGCTTCGTCTGTAAACAAAATGTTCTTTTCAAAATCATATATTTCCTCCCGTTTGTGCAGGAACAATTTTGCAAACGTGACAAACCGGGGGAAGTCTGTCTGTCCAAATGTGTACTGTACATTCTCTGGAAATATGTGGCATGTATTCATGCAACATCTGAACAACGGTAGGCTGACAGACGTTCAGCCTGTTCGTTACAGTACGTATACTGGTATTGGGTTTGTTTTCTATCATTTTTACCACGTGTTCTCCAAACTATACAGTTAAGACATGGTGCAGATTCCCAGAGTTCTGTCTCATTACATTCACGGGATAGATACCTGAAAATATGACGTTTGTTTTTGGACACAGTCTAGGATTCAAAGAACTGTAGATGTTTGTCAGTTAAAAATTTTTTATTTTCCACATGTCGCGTGCTGAGCAAACAATTAAGACGCAACTAAATTTATGCCCAATCACGTGGTATCGCTGTGTCAGCGTATAGTTAATGAGCAGTTGTCGGCTTGAACACACAGATGTTCTTGGAGGTAAGTGAACACGCGAATATTTTCCCGGTCTCCACCACAGGGGCTATTCTTCCTCAACCGGCGTTGCAGTGATGTAAACGTAGCGTGATTAGGCTGTCATTTGTTTGGGTATCACTCTCTGTACAAGTGTAGTGCTGTTAGTGCGCTCGCTTCCACTGCACCAAACTCGAGTTGCATAATATGTGCGAGTTTCGGCAATGAATGACGCTTCGCAACACTCAGGAGTAATACTGCCACCACCGACAAAAACAAAAAGTGACTTTTTCTCAGAGTAGTTCCAAAACGGCTTAAAATATCAAGTGCACCTCACTGTATTTCACGCACGCAGTTCTGAGCGTGGAAGAGGTGTCACTCCCTAAAACATTGGGTAAACGCAGTAATCTCGCACTGATACTTGCTTTGCTATCTTGGGAAAACGGTTGAACCTAGGGTGTTTAACTAAAGTGATACTTTTCTCTAAATTACGCGTGATATTTCATAAACACTCACAAAATTGAGGCACAACACTACGTTTACGATGTTCCATGCTATCGAATTGTATAATAACCTTATTTTATATAGAGTAAAGTTTCATCGTGTGTTTTTAGCTACCGTAAAATTTAGCCTATTTCCCGGTGAAATTGTTTATTAAAAGTACAACCTACTTAATTTTACATAAGTTTGTTAGTAGATTTCACAATACTGTATGCATGCATTAGAAATCAATTAGAATGTAGAAAACTACAACTTAAGTGTTTTCCGTACTGTTGCCGTTTTTCAATAGGAACTTATTTCAGTAGAAATTATTTCTTTGTGTTTTATGCAAGCGTTCAATGTAATCAGATACGTAAAAGAAAAATTTTGTAACGTGTTTCACTATTCATTTATTTGCCGAGCTATCACGTTAATTCTGTTTACCGTAAAATAGGGTGAGATTGGAGATTGTCCCAAGTGGGGCGAGATTGTGACAACCTAATTGTATATGTTTTTTACATATAGTAAAAAAAAGGTAAGTACATAGGCTTAGTTTTGAAGAATAAATCAAGTTTGAAAAAAGAACACAAGAATAAAAAATTGTATGCTATTATTTTATGTAGAATTATGTTGGCACAATCTCCCCCCAACGTGGCATAATCTCACCCCGTTTTACGGTATATTTGGAAGTCCATTCGCTTTCTTTTGAGCCCAGAATTCTGTCTTTATTTGCGAGTTTGCCAGCTTCCGCACCTCTGTCCAAGGAGTCTTGTGGTTACTCGTCTTGGCTTAGCCAATTTACTGCTATAGTTTTCAGAAGAATACTATGCCAAAATGTCTTCCTGTTTCCGTCCATTCGTTTGAGGTGACCTTCTAAACTGTACCCATCTTTAGCGGATTGTTTCTGTAATTTTCTCTGTTATAGATTAGCTAGTTTGACTTTTTTATGGATGCCATACGTTTAATTGTATTGCACGATTCTGCGCCCTCCAGTTCTTCAAAATTCCAATGTAGGAATTTTGTATGGACCCCTGTTTTTTCGCTAATAGGATTTTGTACCATTTTCTTTCTATGCCTTACGTGCGCACCTACAACTCTATATCGTGGTAATGATTGCATGTTTTTTTAACCTGAAGCGTATTGGGGTTCTACTCAGAAATC